>VWPU01001524.1:0-252693 GCA_013398955.1 Callaeas wilsoni | reverse complement strand
GTCTCTCAAACCGAGACAGTCATCTTACCTTCCAAGTCAGGAGCCTGCCACTGCCACTAGATTAAACAGACACTGAAGACATGCTTTGTGTTATTCACAATACTCAGATTAGAAGGCTCCTGGGAGGAGGCATGTACACCGCTGTCTGAGAGATCCCTCAGAGACCTGGCTGCTGACTGGCGGATGCCCCTGCACAGAGCACTCAGCATGGGCACGTAAGCTAAATCGGGTGGAAAAGCAAATGACACGAAGCAAAGGACCCCACTCAGATGTGCTTTGTCAGGAGAAGGCTCAGATGTGAATTCATGCAGCTCTGAGGCAGGACTGCAAACATCTGTTAGGCACAACAGGCTCGACTCACTGGTGGGAGGCAGCTCCTTTAAACTGCTCCAACAGCAAAAAATAGTTTCCAGACGAGCTTCGACTTTCTAGGAGAATTCCCCAAGGGTGGAGAAGCCACCACATGATATTTCATGGAAATAGATCAGCAATTTGCTAGTCCTTGCATGGCAATTGGTACAGCAGGTTATGGAAAGAGCAAACACTTCAGAGTATGTGGACAGTACCTCAAACAGCTAGAAATGCATTAAACCAGCTTTTAATTAGCTCTGTTCTTATGCCAGGAGACTTGGCCTGTATTTAGTTGAGTATAAGATGGTTTATAGAATTTTTTTCCTTCTAAACTTATATGGGATAAGGAATCTGAACTAGCAATAGGATAGATAATAAAGCAGCACCCTTTAGATAGGATGCATCATTATTCACAAGCATTTGTGAACATTTTGAAGCTCAGGACGTGCCTGGTAAGAATCCTCGACATCTGGTTATGTCTGAGTCCAACATCACTGAGGTCTGAGCCACTGGGATTTTCACAAAGCAGCTGCAAAATATTCCTTGGCTGCCCTCCAGCTACTGAGACTCTGAGGACTGTGTCTGGCAGGACAGACCGGGCAATGTGTCTTCACAAAAATGTGCTGTAATTATGAGAAATCGCTCACAAGGTAAGAGCATAAGAGAAACGGGGGCAGACATGCAGGACAGTGAGTTTCAGGACCATATGAAGACATTAATCAGCATAAGGAATGAGCTTCAGGGTCAGTACAGACAAAAAACCAAAGCAGGCGGATCATAGCAGGAAGAGTCATTTCAGCTGATATAATGAACTGGGGAACAGCTCTCAGGGGGTTGTAATCACTGAGGCTGGGTGAACAGCTTTTGATATCAGCCATTACACACATCCCTCCAGATGAAGAGTTCCTCATCTCACGTGTTCCTGTTTTAGGGATGCATGAGAATAAACTGTGGCAAACATTATCATAATCCATCTCACTTTTGAGCACACTTGAAAGGCCAGTAAAGTTAAAATTAAAAATAAATAATGTAGGACAGACATTCTTACTTTAAATTTTACCTGCCCAACCTTTGTCAAAACCTAATATATCCACCAACATCTGTTTAATCTTTGGCATTAAAAATGCTTCTGCAATTTTAATTACTAACATTTGAAAAATCAGTGACAAGGAACCAGACAGTTTAATTTTCCCACGAATGCAAGTAGTGGGCAGCAACATGAAGGAATTTATTTCAAGATTAATCCTAGAGGAAACATTTATATGAAGAAAAAAATCATAAATCTTGAATTACTGATATTTACTAGGGAGGCAAATCAATTTAAAAATGGTTAAAGAAATGCTGAAAACATCTTGGCTGCTATGAAGAATTCAAAGCAGTTTTTTCAAAGATAAGCTCAACTATAACTTGCAATTTAAAAACAAAAAAAAATTGGCTGAAGAACTACGCTAGAAAAATATATAAAAGATAAATTGCTTTGTCAGCCATGATCTGAAACTAAAGCATGAAGTTGGCTCCTGGCTTCATCTAAGGGGGAGGGTTAGAAAATTGATGCCCAGGTGTCATGGTCTGCCCCAGCAGGGACAGCTGGGGCACAAGTCCCCACTCATCTGTTGAAGGCAGCACTGCCAGGAGAGACAAACACCTTGGACACCAAAGTCCCCACACCTTCCGCGTGCCAGTCTGCCACAGATGTGGGATTTTAAAAACAGAGGCAAGAGGATTTGCTGTAAGGACCAGCAGATGAATATAAAATTAAGAATTAAGCTGGTACTGCCCACTCACATTTGTTTTAAAAATCACTGAGTGACCCACTGCAGGAGCAGGTTTGCATACTTAGCTCCATTTAATTTCATGTTTCCATATCTGTTCTTTTATCACTGTTGCTAATTACATCCTTGAGCACATTCCCACCAGCACAATGTTCCTGCTCATCTCCTCTTGGCCAGGGACTGTTGCAGCAAATTCCATTGCTTTTCTTGGGGATTTCTCCATTGCCCAAAGATTCCTTCTGTCTCATCCTGGACAGACTTCCTCCAGACCTTGGGACAAAAAGGTAAAGCAGGAGAGTGAAAAAACAGGACCACTTGCAACAGAAGCAGAAGAAAACTTCTTGACAAGATGATCTCACTTCATTCAGGGGGAAAATGTTCCTAAAAAAACAGGAAACCAATTTCTGCTTAAATGAGCCTTGGCAAAAGCCTCACATGAGAGATGTTTCAGAAATACAGACCCTCTGGAAGGTGAGCACTGCACTCACCAGGGCCTATTGATTTCTTGCTACAGCCTCAGTTCTGCAGAAACCAACATTTCCTCGAAACACCAATGCTAAAAAGCAGATTGTTTTGTGGAGGATTTGGACTTGGCCAAACCCTGCAACACCTGGCTGGCTCAAATACTGAATGTTTATTGTTTGGGGTTTTTGTCAATAAGACGCAATGCAAGCATTTTCTCAGCGTATCTACTATGTGCTATTTCCATGAGACCCTTTGTTTCAAGAAAAATACAAAATAGATAAAAATAAAGCAGAAAAATAATTTCCTATGCCATTTGAAAATTATTCTTCTCCTTGCTACTTACTGCAGCAGTAAGGACAGATGTTCGAATTGTCTGGGGGGAACTTTTTGTGTGTGTGCGTTTTATTTTGTGCGAGGTTTTAGGTTCTGAGGGCTTTGTTTGTTTGTTCTTAAACAAGTTTTGCCTTAAAAGCTGATCTGGTTGGTTCCCTGTGGCAGCAGGGTACAGCACAAGATAGAACTGACTATGTTAATCACATGGTCCTACTGCAGTTCAATCCCGTTGCAGGATGCAGACGAGAAATGTCATAACAATCCTCGGAGCCAGTTTATCAAAGAACCATTTAATCTAACATACATTAAACATCAGCCACTGAACATAAGTTCATACTAATTTCAACTTAATTGGAATCACAACACAAATCCTCTACCTTGCTACAGGCTGCCAAAGGAAAGCTGCAGAGAAGTAGATTTGATTAATCAAATACACCACAGCAGAAGAATGAATAAAAATGGGTCCTGCTCTGCCCAGAGCTCTATGCAGGCAACTCCCTGCTGAAGATACCAAGGGCTGCAATTGCCTGGCAGACAACAAAATTTGACTCAATGGACCATCCCTCCAAGTGTTTACATATACCTGGATAGACAGTTTCCAGGTGCCTAGAATCAGGATTAAAGTAGACTGGAATATCTTCATCTGATGGGGTCATATTGCAGTTTTATTTGGGGTTTTTTTCTGATTTAATGTGGAGCAACTGCAGCATACATTAAGGTCATTTCACACAATTTGAATTCAAAGGAAAATATTCTAAAATGCTGTAATGGTAATAAAAAATGAACACTGATACACAATCCATTTAAGTAAAAGTTATTTCAGAAATAAAATCATATTGAACACCTTAACCTAATTACAAAATTAATGAATTAAATGTCTGAAATATGTTTGGAATTTCTCTAGGATTTAATATTACCTAAACTCTATATGAACAATCTCACTGGAAAATATTGCATATAACAAGTTAAAAGTGGCTGAAAAATCAGAGTTAAAAATGTCTAATCACAGAATAACATCAAACTCAATTTACCCTTTATGCAAATAAGTATAAAGGAAAATACACCTAAACTGTATCACTGAACATTGGGATCTATTGCACAAGTGACAGGGCAATCAAATCAGACCTACATTAATTAATAATAAATAATAATGGGCAGGAACTGCACTATCAGGATTCACCTCAGAAAAATCCACTTCAGCCTAAACCAGACCGTTCTCGCTTCCTTCTCCTGTAGTGAGGTGTGAACATGGAACCAGCCTCACAGAGAGTGACCTGCAACAGCAGCAGCACCAGCCTCCTGCCACCCTCCACGGCTCGCAAAACCTCCTGAAAGACAAGATTCCAACAATATGAAGGAATTGCCAGGCACGTGTTCAAGAGCTTCCATGTCGGTGGTGCTGATGTGTGATTTTAATGCTTGAGAGTTATTGCAAATCATTGCATTTCTGGCTTGTGCTTATTTATGGTCAACTCCAAATCAATGAAAATCTTAGAGAGTTACACTGGCTGCTGCCTGAAAGAGTAGGAATAAAGATGAAGTAAAGTGCATTTTATGGTGTATTAAGAACTGTGATCCAGTAGTTAATCCCTTACAATACAATCACAAGTGTAGCCACTGCTTTCCACTATAGTTGCCAAAGAAACTAAGTGTTAATAATAGGCTATTTCACTATTGCCTCTGGTGTAAACCATTGCTGGAAGGCAGAAGGAAGCTTTTAATTTTTTTTTCTTTTCACAAATTATAAAATCTGCAAATTATTAGACTGCAAATTAACAAGTTTCTACTGTGTCTAGTTTATGTATATTTAAATCCTACTTTATTGGCTCTTAATTAAATACATATAAGGAACCTCAGTTTGAAATACCACCACACTCTCTTAATCCCTTCATTATTTTCTCTACACAGTCCTTTTCTGATTTCTCATTTCAAATTGTTTTCTTTGTAAGCATTTTAAAACTAGCTTTCACAATTTCTGCTTTCTAATTGCAAGCACTCTAAGATGTTAATTTATCCTAATAGAGCCACCTTCTTTGCAAGTACTGTTTCTAAACACATGAGAACTAAGGTGAAAGGCATAAAGACCTTACTATAAACCATTAAAGAAACTTGCATCAGAGGCAGGAGAGAGGTCGGATGAGAAGGGAGTTGATGGACTCTGTTTGGACAAGGAAATGAGTTTCTTAGGTATAAAAATGATTTTCAAAGCAGTGATAAACTATGTCTATAAATTAGTTCAAATTCAACAGATAGCTTTGGCTGAAGAAAAGCAATGAAGTGAAAGGCTCAGAAACGTCATGATCATTATTTCTGAAACACCTGCATTCTTTCAGGCTAGACTGACAAGCAGATGTTGGCCCTCCTACACTCTGCCCTGATTGCCCAGATACTCCGAGGGCAGCTCTAAGCAGGGCTACAGCCTGTGCCAGGACACACATCCTGCTATTTCTTCCCTTACTGGTGATTTACTTGGCATGGCAACACTTCAGTTAGCAGGCCAGAGGCAGAAGCAGGTGATGGACACACATCATTCCTTTCTCCAGGTGTAACTGTCCCTTCAGATCTTCTGGGAACCGCTCATGGGCATCACCTCCTCAACAAATAACAAGCTTTTACCAATCCATTTGCTTTGTCAAAAATGGAGCTCCTCCAGCAGCCATAAAAGGGGTTTAATGTCCAGGCAGGGGAAAGGGAGTAGCAGGAAACAATAATATTTTCACCCAGCTGAGCTGCAACTGCAGGAGGATGTTCAGGGATGCTCATGTGCAGCTTAGGTAGCAGTGCAGAGATCAGCAGCTAAGGGAGTGTGCCCAGAGATCCACAATCCATTTGCAGGCCTTGTCCTTATGGACGCACGCTTTTATTTTCTGAAATAACAACAGCTAAGTTTGGCAAATCTGTACGTCACAACTCTTCTTTTCTTGCATTTCATGGAACTGTTTGCTATGCTGGAGAAGATAAGTTATTTCATGAATAAAAGCATTCTTCTATTCCTAAATTATCTATAAACAGACTGATTTTTATAAACTCATGGATTATTCATGCATAAAAATCGTGTATTCAAATATATTACTGCCTACAGTCTGTTTGTTTACTACATGCTGCTCTTACAGCTTCAACTATTTATGTCATACTCAATTGTAAATCACATGGTATTGTTTCCGATCCAGAGCTGGATGAATGAAAATGTTATAAAGGAGAAGAAAAATGAGAGATTTTACAATGAAAATGAAGCATTTTCAGAAGGCACCTTTCAGAGAAACCATACACTTAGAGTCTCATATGTGTAAATATAACTCAAAAGACTAAGGTAGGGTAAAAAATCCTCAATCATTCAGGCAGCATAATATTTAAATTTTTGAAGTTTTCGTGTAAGTCCAACTATTTTGCTTCTGTATTACAGGGAATGCATACGTTGCAGGAAGTACAGTTAAACCTAGGTCCCTGGAGCTCAAATGTAAATCCTTTACACACAACAAAAGTAAAATGGAGACTGAAATGGGGAAACTGCAATCTGTTCTTGGTTTGCAGAAGCTTCTGTTCAATTCATTTACTGAACAGCAAATCTTCTGCACTACAGCATTAATGAGAATAGATACAAAAAGCTTTCAAACTTAAACAAAGAAATGGCTGCTACTTGAGGGTATTTTCAAGCATTTCCCAGAGATTAACGCATGAGGCAGATGCTCGAATACCAGCACACAATACTTTAATTTAGTTCAGCATCTCTGCAGGCAGTGGCTTCTCCATTACGGCTGGTTCCCAGAACACAAGAGAATGTTATTGCAGGGCACTTTTAGATTAAAATCCCCAAATAAGCTGTTAGACTTTACACACATCAATCTTTTGTAAATACAATAAGGCAGATTTAATTGGTTTTACTTTCATTTTATAACAAATGTTGCTATCTATTATATAAGAAAGCTATTTCAAAAAAGACCTATGAAAAGGATTAGAAAGCAATTCCATAAGTGATAAAATAGGGGCAGAGAGTTATTATGGAGGAATGTCAGCAAGTGCATAGCTAAGGTTGTTTACTCAATGCCAAATAATCATCTTTGGAAGTTGAAATAATAAACTTAAATAGTTTCAAATTAACTCTTGCAAGAAATGGAGAGTTATTGAAGCGGTGGAGGAAATTGGAAAAAAAAAACCCCACCACATAAAATGAACCCACATAACAAACATTAACATGATGACAATGAATGTTTTATCTAAAAGAGTGAGGATGAATAATGCCTGGCTAATAATGACTGGCCTGATCCGCAAAGCTTAGAATAGAAAGCAGCTTCAAGGAAACTGAGGTATTTGAACACATGCTCTCAGTTTGAACCCCAGTTAAGCCTGAAAAACATATTTACAAGCTGGTCTTCTGTTGATTTTCTGTGAAAAAAACTTCAGAGTTATGAATTTCTAGCTTTAGAAAGGATGTCTGACAATGTGGATGAGTGAAAATGGAGAACATTAAATCTTGTTTACAGCTGTGCAATTATTCAAGACTATTTTCCAGTTTTATCCTGTTGCACTGCTAATGCTCAATACAGTATCTATTTGTAACAATACCCACACATCCACATATAAAAATACTTCCCATCAAAGCCTCAAGCACTTTATGGAAGAAGGTCTGTACCTCTGAGTGACCTGTCCTTTTCCCCAGAGGACCAAACAACACACAGGCAGATATATATATATGTATATATAGCTAGATAGATATAGATATATATTCAGCTGCTGGGCTGCATTTTTGTCAGAAAAGTTTTAACCTTTTGCTAGGCAAAACAACTGACAGCAAAGTCAGTTACGATTTCTGAGAACATTATCAAGTAAGAAGGTATTAATTTAAAACAAGAAAAAAACCAGCCAACCAAAAAAACCAAAAACCTGAGCTGAAAACAAAATCATAATACAATTATTTTTATTTATATTTATATTTATTTATCAAGACCTTTCCACCAGAAGGTTTCCAAGCTCTCTGGCAGGACTGCTGGTCAGGTCCAGAAGGGGCATGTAAATGACAGGACCTGAAAATCTGAGCTTTTACTTCAGTAGAGAAGTTTCCATAAAGTCCTGTTTCACTTAATTACAGACTTCAGGCCCAATGTGGAACAAATTAATATAGCTCTGTGACTTACTGGACAGCTGACCTTCCAGTGACCTAGAAGTGTAGTAGAGTTTCAAGAGTGAAGTTTTCTGCGCTCAGATATCCATAAAAATGAGTTAAATTCAGACTTTTTCATTTACCTGTGTCTATTCCATATCTGAAATCCTGACAATATTTTTTTATTGTTCACCTCCTGAGGGGTAACATAACTCTTGCTCTCTGACTTCTGTGTCTCTGGCACGTTCCTCTCCCCAGCCAAATGGGTTTCCTCCTCCTTCTCCTTCTTGCAGAGCTTACAAAGATGTCTGTGCGCACTCTTCCTCCCTCTTTGGCCATACTCTGGCTCTCATTTCCACAGCAGGAAACTCACCTTGCTAATAAATCAAAGAGCAATGGAAGAGGTGACTCATTGCCTTCCTGTAAGCGGTTAAAATAAAAATGGACCATGGTCATTTCTGTGGTTTTCACTCTTCTTTTCTTTAAGCTCTACTCCCCCACCCCCGTGCTGTAGATTTTATCATCTCCCCGAGTTATTTTCAGCTTTTAGTGCAACATATTAAATCTTCTCTGCTTGACTTTGTCATGTCATTTGATCCTGCTTTCCCCTCTTATGTGCAGCGTTCATTGGTCTTCTGTGTCATTAAAGTCTCTTCCTTTATTACTCTCTCTCACCAGAGGTCATATCATGGAAGGGAATATCACCTCAAATATCCCTCTTTTTTTCTGATTGCCAGATGTGGAAGTTTTATGCAATAAAACCCAAGCATCCCCAATAAATAGCGAATTTTCTGTCAGCCTTACTGCAGGACTGCATACGTCTCCAAATGTGAGCCTACCACCTCTGAAGCGCACTTTGATCACAAGAATCCATAGCAAGCAACGAGGGTACACATACAGCTGTGACCACACCATCCTACAGTTCAGGAGGAGAACTGGTGTCGGTCACACCACAGCTGTAGGATTGCAGCACCCAGCCCTTGAGGGCCTCCAGAAAAGGTTGAACAGCAAAACAGCTCTTCAAATAGCGATGTATTTAGGGAAAAAATAACTTCCAGCTTTAAAACAGGAAGCAATTTTTTTTCTCTTTCAAATACCACAAACCAGCAGATTTCACAAACCTTCGTGATCCTGTATTGACAATGCAGACCCCTGAGCTGCTTCACTATTTAATGGCTCCAAATTCTCTAGGAGTTAAGCTTTGCTACTACAATACCATCTGCTAGTGCAGATATGCCACACGAATTCCTCAGGAAATTAGCAGAGCTGCTTCCAAGCACAAAGCTCTGTGCTGGAGGATTCCCATGCAGAGTGCTCTGAACTTGCACCGAGCTGCCTAATGCACTTTCTCATGGTCAGCCTCTGAAGAGGAACTTCATTAGTTCATTTCCAGAACCTAGATCCCGTGTTAAAGCACAACCAAACAAAACTCCGGCATATAAAAGAAAGTTTACAACAGCACAGTGAAGATTTTCTGCTTGTTTGCTTTTACTGAACTGAGATCAGTGTTTTGAAGTTGAAGCGCGATGCGCACGAAAGCCAAGCCGGGCAGAAGAGATGTTCTAAACAATAGAAGTTATGGGCCAATCCTTAATTCTTCTTGGCTCTGTCATCCAGGAAAGTGAAATGTATCCATCCAGCCAAGGTTTCAGCCTCACCACGCTCAGTTTAGCCAGGACACTGCTGCCTGTAGCTGCCTGGTTCCAAACAAAGTACAGTGCGCTGCACATCGTGGTCTCGAGGGACACCGGGGTCTCCAGCGGCCAACACACAGCCTGGGCCTGGAGCTGAGCCAGCTGCCATGGACTGGCGTGTCCCCAAAGCCAAGGACACACAAAAGTGACACAAAAATGTACCTGTGTCCTTCCTGACACAGCGCCAACTCCCTTCATCCATGGACCTGCCTTTCCTGCTCCATCCACGTTCTCTTTGCTTTGGAGATTTAGCCAGCCCTCTAGCATTTCTTTGATTTGGGTGTTTAAAAGAATCATTTAACATCCTTTTCCATCTTCCTAGATTTGCATGGTTTATATTGTTTATCTTTTCCACTTGATCAACCAGCTGAAAAATCAATAGCAGTGTATTTTATCATCGTTTCAGAGGAGCCCTCTGTTGTGTTAGGCTGCTATTTTAGGAACTAGAGCAGTTTGTGAATCTATATAAGTAGTTTGGCAAGCTACTCTTTCTGCCTTTGCCCTCCCTTTTGCTTTGGACACAACACAGAAATCTTTCTGTGCCTCTGCATGGTGAAAATTGATATAAAACAGCTTTGGTCATTTTTATATACTTTTTTTTCCCTTGCTAAGAAAGTTAATACCATGGAAAAAACTGGTCAGGAGGATCAGATGTTTATGCAGGACGTCATGCTGCTTTGGTGTGCCAGCTCTCCAAGAGTCTATAAGGAAGCCAGCCAGACGGGCTCTGAAGCCTGCACCCTGACCCCACTGACCTTTTAATTTTTCAAAGTTTATCTAGCCCCATCCCAGCAGTACTTGCATTGAAACCAATCCCTCTGCTCCTGGATTTTTGGCAGAAGGTGACTTCCTTCATATGGAAAAGTGTTTAATACCAATTTAATGGTCTGTCTAGCCACTGTAAGCCCCCAACCCCCTCCCCGAGTCTCCCACTGGCAAGAAACTGTGAAATAATATGCTTGAAATAGCCCTAATTCTTCTCCTCAGTGTGATAGTTGTTTTCCTAATAAGCAATTTTTTGGAAAAGCCATAGAGGAGAAACTATTAGCTAGAGTTGAATGACATCTTTAATAAATTCTTTTTCATATATGTAAAATGTAATTTTTTTCATTAAAATATTTTGGTTTTTTCATTATTTCTTCTCTTATACATTTGCACAGTCAGGAAAGGGCCCCAGCAGATTCCCAAAAGGTTTCCATTCAGACTTGCTAGCACCAGAAAAGCAAATCACATTTATGCAAATCCACTTCTATGCCAAAAAAAAAGAAGTCTAAGTAACAAGTTTATCTTGGTTATAAAAAGAAAGATTTTGGCATAATGCCAACAAAAATCCTCACAAAGAACATAAAAAGGAAATTGGGAGATGCCATAGTTTTCCTAAGGCAGTGAGTTTGTTGCTGTAAGAAATGTCTTGGTTCAAAGGAAGCTGCAACTGTCCTTTGAGATAAGGAAAGGTCTGAAACTTTACAGCAGAGTTGTTGTGCCGGGGGACAAAGTGCAGTCTCACACCTGCCCCAGGGTCAGGACGGGGAGAGTAAAACAGCAGCCCAGAACCACGGGAAGATGCAATGAGCTGGCTGGGGATGAGCATCCTTTTAGTCCAGGCATTACACGGGAGCAGCCCATCCTGCTGCACCTTGGGGATGCAGGAACCAAAGCTGTTATAACAGTGATTTCAATTGCTTCCGAGCTTCAGAAAAGTAACCCAGCCCCCAGCTGTACACCCCTTCAGAGGAGATAGCTGTGAACAGCAAAAACATCCTGTGCCTCAAGAAATGTCAGAGAAGTCCATCTGAGGAAACATGAAGGCACTGCCTGCAGTCTACACAAAGTCCCATTTGGACTTAAACCACTTAATTTCCCAGGAAGAGGGAGGTACATTTAGATAGGAACAATGAACAAAACCCCATAGTTTGATGGCAATAAGCTGCCCTGTGTTGTGCTGAAATGCTGCAGGGCAACATTTTGGCTGTGGCTGTGAGGGATTTGATGGCTTGTGCTGCTGCACAGGGTCATCTCCCTTATCTCTTTGAAGCAACACAACATATAGGAAACTATGGAAGGAAGAATGAAAATATTGATATGGATTCTGCTTACAACATTTTTTAAGCTAGAATTTTCTTGACTGAATAAAAAAATCTAACTGAAAATCTAGAGTGACTGCTGTTTTTTCTCTTTTTAGAATTACAAGTATGTTCTAATAATTTCAAAAGCCAGAGAATCTGGCACTGTCAGTCAAATAAGGGAAGTACCAAGCAGGATCAGACACAAAGGTTTACAATTCCTATCATCTCCAATGCTGACACTCCAAAAACATCTACAGCAAGATCCTGCAGCTAAAAAAATCCCATCTCATTAACAAGACCAAATGGTTGCAGTCCAAAACATTACGATTTTATGTCATTTTTTTGTCTCTTTGAGAGTGGTCAAGAAGGAGAAGTGCCATATCAGCCTGTTCCACAGCAGCCCAGGGCTGATGCCTAGCCCACTGGACTTCAGTCTGAACCCCAGTCTCAGACTGAGGCCCACTGATCAAAATAAATGTTGTTTTCTTTCATGTGGCTGCCAGAGATGAACATTTTCAAAAGTGGAGAAATGAAAGAGATAGGAAAGGGAGGAGAACATGAAGGAACACAGAGTTAAGATGGACTTTTTGATGTCTCCATGGGACATGTTCTGCACAGACCTGCCAGTCTTCACTCTAAGAGCCACTGCTCTGTCTCATGGTCTAGAGCTTTCAAGCAGTGCCAACACCTACCTTTCAGGAAGGAGCTCAGACTTTATTTCTTTGGCAACAAACAATATGCTCATCCCTAATTCCTTTTCTAAATACCACATGGTGGCACAGCCTTGGAATTATGTCAGTCTCAACACACCATATGTGCTGTTAAACTGAGCACAGCTCACACACTCTGTAACCACAAAGACTCTAAAGAGATGAGCGAGGGACCTTTTCTGGAAAATGGCTCCAGACGATCACAGAAAATAAGAGTTTCTTCAGAAAAAGCAGGTTATCATAGACCATGATGATGCAAGTTTGGATAGCCAAGATTACGGAAACACCCAATCAACACCAGTTGTGGAATTACATTTTTTTGCAATTTCTCTAAATCCATTGCCTTGGGTAACTAATTAAATAGGAGGAAGGGGGTGAAACATTATGCTTAGGTGTGGTTTGGAAGTTTACAGAGAATATATGTAGTTAGGTATTCTATGTTTTTTTAATACTTCTGAGCCGTGGTTATGGTATTATGCAATCATAACTACTCTGCTTGCTTCTTTGGGGTCCTACAATTTAGCTTCAAATAGCTCAGCTGTACAGTTTTCCCCACTCCCATCCTTTCACTGTTAAGTGCTTTTTTCTTACCCCCAGAGATCAAAGAGACATTTTTGTGGTTCGCTGTTCCATCCACATTCCCTCTCCCACCTCTCTTCCTTCCTTCCTCTGCGCTCACTGCAGTACATCACCCAGCAGCCCGAGGCATTAATCACTCACACACTCACACCAGCCACGTTCAGATGAACTCACGGAGCCAATATCCTGCTCTGGACATTACCCTGTGCTTCAACAGCTCCCTGGCTCTCACTTGCAGTGCACTGAATTCACTACTAGCTTCACAATTCCTGTCTGGCTGTTTGTCTAATTTTAAGGTCTGATTTTGGTTCTGAGTCAAATCAAGCACATTTGATATTTGATAGAGACTGTGAGTCTAGTAGGTAAACGACAATTTAGGGAAAAGTCTCCAGATTGCTGCTTTCCTGAACTCTGCTGCCACCTCATTCCCACAGTGCCTCGACAGGGCTAAAGTTACACATTTGATTGGAACGGAGCAACAGCTTTATTTTCCAAACCAGAGAATTTGGGTCAGCAAAGGAATAAGAGGACAGACTTGATTTTACAGGACATCAAATATAAAAACTACTTCTCAGAGCAGACTATCTTCCCATTAGGCTAATTTAGGTTAAGTTTTACCAAACATTAAAATAAAGGAGCTACAGCTCTTTTTCCTGGCATGATACTGGGTAACAGTCAACTGAGAGCTTGGATCAAGACCAGCTACAGCAGACCATGACAGGTCTCACCTATTGCTTGTTTCTTCTTATCCCACCACACTAAGCACACTTGCACATTATTGGAAGTTTCCAACAAAAGAGGTTTGCACACTTAGAGGTTTCCTCACAAGCACTTGGTTTTCATGCATTAACATACAGACATCTTCTGCACCGTTTTGCCTATGAGGTCATAGAATCAAAAAGTAACTCATAGTCAAAGCAAAACTTGCATTGATTTTTTTTTTTTTCCTTTTCAGGCAGGTTGAATGATTTTTTTCAAAGGCATCATTAAATATTACTTGTGAACCATTCAGTAAATAATCCTTGCACATGGTGCACTGCAGCATTTAATATTCAAATTCTCAGCTATTCTGGCTGGACTCTCAGGTGCATGGTATGTTATGGGCTTCTCCAGAGGATAAGAAGAACCTTCATCTCCATTGTGATTATTCACAACTATGTATTTCAAAGTTACTGCCACAAATCCATCTGCTATGTAACACTGTGGAAATTGCTGTCAAACTAAATAGCCCTGTCAAGACCTTGCCTTGAATTTATTTATAGAAAATAAATTTGGAGAAAGGAAACAAAAGAACAGAGTCAAATAGAGTTAACTGTTAAAAATACATATTGTAAATCTCAGAATATTGTTTTTCTGCTTTGCAATAAAAATACCAAAAAATACAGTGCATATGAATCCAAGGATAAATAACTCCAAATATTATGAATAAATCAGCAACTGAGTGTGTATAAACATCACCTCTCAATCCGTGTGGAGAATACATCAGGCATATTGAGAATGCACAGTCACTTCCATAGGAAGTCCCCCAATTCCTGCTTCAGGATTTTTCATTCTACAGCACATGTGGATGGCATTGTCCTGCTCTTCAGCTTGCTTGAAATTGTTTACAGTGTACTATTACTTCACTGCTAATAAAGGACACTGTACAAGAACCCTGCCAAACAGTATTTTGGGTAAGGCAGAATAGGCCTTAACTCCAAGCACCTAAACAAAAAAAAAAAATTACTGTCAAGGGACAGGGTTATTTTCCCAAAGGAACATCTGTTCCTAACACATCTCATGAAAATACATACAATAAACCATAAGTTCAAAACAGAACCTGTATTCAAACACTGCCCAACAGAAGCCTACGATGCCTGGAAAACCTCCTTTAAATCCCCAGCAACCCGTAGGCTCGAAGAGAACCATTTCCTCTGTATACACTGCAGCTTTTCAGAACTGCAGCCATTTGGCAGTGAGTTTGCAGAGCCACAAAAGGATGGGAATTAGCCATGTCAGCATCTTCCCTAGCTGCAGAATGTAGCTCAATCCTTCACCCTGCCAAAAATCAGTTGTAAAAGCCAGCATGACAGCCGAGAGGAAGGTAATCCTCGCCAGCTGTTTCCAGCCGAAGCCAACCACATCAGCAGCACACAGCAAGCACCAACGTGCAGCAGCTAAAAAGCTACCTGAGAAGTGGGGAAGGTGAAGTCTGATTCCAGGATCAATAAAGTGCCTTGGGGATGCTGGCAATGTTTAGCTCACTTCAGGCAGCTGATCCAACGGAGATTGCGGCAATGTGCCGGCCACGCGTGGCTGCGGGTTATCAAGGACCTCAGTACCAGGAACGGGAAATTCTCATCAATCCACCACCTTTGGACACTGCACAAAGAGCCTCACTTTCTGCAGAACTGCGAACCAGAGTATCAGGGCCTAAACACATTTCAAACCTTGATTTAAAAACAGATTTTATTATTAGGTAGGCAAAAAAGCAGGGTTTTCCCCTTCTCTTCAGCGTGTCTCAGCTGCTGCCTGCCCACACATGCTATGAGGCACGTGAGAGAAGGACTGACTGAGGCACAACAATTCACCAATAATTCACACCATGTTCAATTAAACTCAGCTGACACCAAACCACCTGTCTTGCCTTTCCAGTGCTTTTGCTGATAGTAACTTTCGGGATGTCAGATCTGTTCTTACTTGTTCATCTTAACTTCCTCCTTCACACGCACTGAAACAACAAAAGAGTTCTCTAACATATGTGCAGAAATGATGAAGGCTTACAGTTGTCATCTAAATATTTTTATTGAAATGATAATTAACTGTTTCTAAGAGCTTGGCTTTACTACAAAGATAGCAAGTCAGATAAAGGGTATTAAGTTTCCTCCGTTATCAATCAGTAATTTCTGTTCTAATGCTGCAAAATGTGCCTTTGAGGCACCCTCTCCTCCTGCTGCTGTTTTGCTAAAGGGAAAAAATGATGACTTTTTCTCATGTTATACTCCATTACACCACACAGCTTAAGCTACATACTCCTGCTATACTAAATGCACAATTCTGCTCATCTACACAGATAACCAAATTTAATTACATTAATAATTGTTGTGGTTTAGTACGTTGCCAAAATTTACCTCCTAGCTTGTTAGACCTACAATTTAATTAGCAGCAGTGAATTTTAAATGAATGATATTATCTAAACAATTATTTAAGGGGGTTTGTGGTTGTTGTTTCTTCACCACCTAAAGAAAATAAACAAAATAAGCTATTTTCCTCACTGCACTAGTGAGGACTGAACCTGTAACCCAAAATAAACAAAATAAGCTATTTTCCTCACTGCACTAGTGAGGACTGAACCTGTAACCCAAAATAAACAAAATAAGCTATTTTCCTCACTGCACTAGTGAGGACTGAACCTGTAACCCAAAATAAACAAAATAAGCTATTTTCCTCACTGCACTAGTGAGGACTGAACCTGTAACCCAAAATAAACAAAATAAGCTATTTTCCTCACTGCACTAGTGAGGACTGAACCTATAACCCAGACACTTGTGGCATAAGGAAGAGATTCCTTTGGATCCACTGACATCAGTTTTGAGGGTCAGCTACAATATAATAGTTTCACTAAGTGCCAGCAATCCTCAAAGTTTAGTTTTATCTGATTTGCAGTAAATCCACAATGGTCCTTATACCTCAGATAAGGTCCTGGGCTGAACCTGTATTTTGAATATTCACACTTACCTTGAGCTTTTTGTGTCTGATACCCAACAGACAGAAGCCTCTGCCAGGTTCATTCCTCCCCAACACCAGCAACTCCAAATCACCTTCATTCATTTGAATTCAAACTAAGTCCTGTTTATCTCAGACATGAAGATGATAATGCGTGCTTGTCATTCTCTTGTAATCAACGCAACCTTAAGCTTAAGCAAACTCTGATTTTAGCCAGCTGGTAATCACTATTCATTCCTCTACAGTTATTTGAACTATATTAGCCATATTCCATGAGTGTCACCCATAAATTTCAACCACTATGAAAAAAAAAGCCACAAAAAAAACCCTTTAAAAAAAATAAACACCAAACCCACAATGTTTCTTAATGTCATCAGTCCCCCAGGTGGGTATTTTATTGCTGTTGTTCACAAGGTGGGTTATTTGTGGGGGTTTTTGGTTGGTTGGCTGGTTTTGGGTTGGGTGTTTTTTGTTTTTTCATTGTTTGATTTGGGGTTTTTGGGGGGACGTGGGAGAGGGGTACCTCTATTGCAGCTTATAGGTCTATGAACTGCTCCTTTCAGGTTAAAAGGTATCTCTTTGAGACGTTTGCTAATCATCCTTATGATACTAAATCATGCTTACGAGTGTTTTCAGTTTTGCAGAGTGAATGGTCTGTAGAATCAATAAAGCAATCCACCACAAAGCCTAATTAACTGTCTCATAACTGCACTTACAACAACATCCGTGCTTGAGAAAAATGAAACTAAACAAATTGGCCTCAAACTTTTATACCAAAATTTAGAGGAACGGTGAATTACAGGAGAGTGCAGAAAGTCTTCTGGATACAGAAAATAAATAGATTAAAAATTGTTTACTACACTTAGAAAGGAATATATAGGAAAACACATAAATATTACAAAAACAGCTATGAAGGTCTCCACCAGTGTGTGCAGGTGACATATGCCTGAACCAGAGAGGTGATGTCTCCTGTAACCGAGCTCGTTTGATTCCTGCAGTGATAACTCAGTTTGTTTCTCAAAGTGAGACTTCAGAAGTAATAAAAGGAAACAAAGAAAATGTCCTTTGCCAGCAGAACAGTGGTGATTCCTCACTCTGCCAACATCGCATTAGCTGATATTACTCCAAGTGGCTTTTCAGTCCTTCATTGGCAGTACTGTATGCCTGACAATAGAAAAAGAGCAGAGAACAAAGCCTGAAGCTGATATACTTGCCAAGTCATCTTGCTCAAGCCAAAAGCAGGAATCCTCACCAAATTAACATCTTGCTCTGCTTCAGCTTCTAGTGGTCTGTCATTTCTGGGGGCATTTTAAGGTATATATGCAACTTGCACAATGGCTGCTGGAGAGCATTGCTCCTGTTCTTTTTGCACAGTATCTCACTGCAACCCATGCAACAAAGCTGCCTGGAATGCTAAATTAAGCAATGACAAGGATATTGAACATCTGGAAGGCTGCAGGCCTGGCAGAGGGTTGACATATTTTACACTTCAAGATAATGGCCTGCAGTTTTATGTGCTTTCTGATGGCCACGACCTGATGCTGAAGACAGAAATACACCATCACCCACCATGCCTCATCAGCTGTGATTACAAGAGCATTCCTCAAGGAGAATTTCCTCAGATCAAGAACATGATTTACTGATCAATTACAAGAGAAAATAGCCTCCCCACTTTTACATTTGAATTCAACAACTCATTTCTTAGTAGTGAACACTTAATAATAATGATGAACATCTGAGGTTCCACAGAAATCCCATTTTCAGGAACAAATCTCAATTGGCTTTGAAATCGGTCTTTCAAAATCTCAAAATTTTATCTCAAAAGTTAGACAACCAAACACTACTAGATGTTTTTGAAATCTTTTTTCCATTTTGTGATCACATTGATAAATAATTGCACTTAATTGATCTCTCAGTGTAAACAATAGGTTCATTAGTAAAATAAGTCTCAAATGAGAACATATCAGGATTATCCTCCTTTTAAAATAAAACAACACATCAGACTATATATTTCTACTGTTTATGAAAAAATGGTAACTGAGTAATAAAAAAATGCTGAAATTAAATGTGTCTGAATAATTTACATGTTCGATCCTGGGAATTTATTTGAGCTGGAACTTACATAAAAAACTGAAGGAATGCAAAGCCATTTGGGTACCAGCTGCGGGCTGAGTTTCTAACAGGTCTCTGAAAAGTAACATTACCAGAGTGAACCACTGCCTCAAGCATACCACTGAAGACAGAGAAAGGGTAACCCACAAATCTGTCAATCTCCCTTTAATGCCAGTTCCATGCTCTTTATCCAACTCCTACATTGTTCTTGGGGAGGAAGTCAGGTTTGTATGTAACCACACTCACTGCACAATATCTCACGAGCTTCTCCCAAAACACGTGCTCCAAGAAGATCAGCCTCACCCAATCAATGTGCAGCTATGGCTTCTAAGCCCATCCTTTACCATAAAAGCTCACCTCAAACAAAATGCATTGGAAGGAACTACAAATTTAAACCCAGATACACTCCCAAATTTAATCTTACTTTTCTTTCTAGTGCACTTAAAAACTGTATGTTGAATGTTCTTGGAATCTAGACGTGCAAACACATATAGGAAATCCAAACCTTGCATCTTTGCACAGTCTTATGTTCATTTACCAACATACAAAATTATACAAAAGATTTTCACTGTGCTGCACCACATTGCATCATCAACTCCTGAAATATTTAGGAAAATACTCCATATAAAATTCAGGTTAAGCAGCTACAACTCTCATCTAATTAAAAGAATTTCTTCTGTTGCAAAAACTAAGGTCTGTGTTGTTTGGATAGATTTTCCATATGCCCATTAGAATAACTTTCACTGTTTTAAGTGTACCATTTACCTCATTAGGGTAAAAAAAAAATACCAGCACACTATTTAATTAACAAATTCTCATTATTTGTGCCTTGTCTAAATTGAAAGTAAAGCCAGTGAAATGAGATTCAGCTACTGTTCACTCCACTTTGCTGATTTTGAGGAAACCATTTTTATACTCATTCCTACATCCCACGGTAACAGTGCAGAGCTCAGAGATGCACAGGTGAGGTGCCACTGCCAATGTCCTCAGCAGGGATGCAGCGCCAAAATTGGTATTCAAGTGTTTCTCTGTAAAAGCAGAACAAAGAGATGATTTTGTCTGTATACTGCTTAATTAGAATTGGCTCTCCCTGGGGAAAGTACAATCTCTGACACTTCACCTGAAGGCAAATTCCAGGATCCTGTACAGAAAAGCTCATCAGGGGAAATGAGGCACATCCTGTTTACTTTTCAGCTCAGTTAGCTCATTAACAGCCACGAACACAGACACCTCACCAAATTTGGGGTATTTTATCCATTCTTGCAGTACAGGTTTGTAGCCATATTAGTTAATAACTTCAGGGTGTTTTGTTATTTGGTTGTTATTTGGTCTTGGGTGCTTTGGGGTTTTTTTTCTTTGATATACTTGGTTGGGTGGTTTGAGGGTTTTCTTGCAATTTAATGCCCATGCTTTTTAAGTAAGTCACTGTCTCAAAAGAATATCTATTACTGAAACAGATTCAATGAGGAACTCAAAGGAGTGAAGTGGATGTTATGATGCAGTCCTTTTTCTAATATCCCTCTAGATACCACTTAAAATAAATGCCCTGCTTGCAGCAAGAATTCCAGCTTTGTTTGTTTTTAAATAATGATCACACTTTTTTTCCCCCCACCATTTACTGAAGAGGAATGAGCAATTTAACATCACAGTTTTTCCGTGCAACAAATCTTGGTTATGTTCCACTTCAAAGCCAATGTGTAGCCCAAGATCTGACACACACACCAAAAAAAAAAAAAAAAAAACAAAAACGAGAGAAAGATGGTTTATTGTCTTTTCTCCAAAAGCAGACTTAACAAGTCCTTCTAGGTCTGAATGCAGGCAAAAACCCCAAACAAAAACACCTTTCAAAATGAAAATACAGAAAACCAGGCACAATTTAATAAGTACAACAGAACAAATGCTCATTATTTGAGCACCAGCAATTGAGAGAGTGTGAATATACCTCAATCCTCTGTCTTTTCCCTTCTTGCAGCCCTAGTGCTCTAATGAAACACATCCAATCACAATTACAGAGCTGACCAGAGTCACCACTCTGCTTTATCCAACAGAGATGAATTACGCAACGGGAATCAGTACCCTGCTTCCACAGCCCCGCTGGCACATCTGCGACACTGAACCCAGCCTTCCTGGGAGCCCTGGGCATGCACTGCCCGCTCCAGGGGCACTGACAGCTGCAGCAGCGTGCAGAGCGGCGCTGTGAGTAACACGTCCCACAAACTGCTGAATAAATCCATTCCATAATCTGGGACCATGTAAATTTTTCCTCAAAGCTGAATGAAAAGATGCTTTGCTTTCCTTTCCTATTAAGTTTTATTTTGCTGAGGCCCACAGCACATGCACCACAGTCTCGTCAACAGCTGTTTTTCCTTCTAAGCTTGCCCTGTCACTTAGGGATTTGAATTTTTGCTGATAAAGTGTAATAGAAGCTGCTTCCTGCTACACCACAGCGAAACAGATGTTTTAAAAATTGTGGTAGCCCTAAAGCTCGTCTCCGTAGCAAAATCTGTCTCAGGCTAACTTTCCTTCTGTCACAAAACCAGACATTTTATTTGTTTTCCTGCTGGTTGATTGAGGTAGGTATCAAATAAGCATTTTAACTAAGATTTCTTTTTGGATGAGCAAAGAGTCAGAGAAAGCAGCAATGTGAGAAGGAAAATACAAAGATGCAAACCAAAGAAACTGGGAGCAGAAGGTACTCAACAGTCCCTGAGTTCACCTTACTACTCCCAGGCACAGGCATCAGCACCTTTGGCACTCCAGGCAGGTGTCTGTCAAGCTGAATTTCACAAAACTGAAGTGATTCCACAGCAGCCCTAAGCACTCCATTCCAGTGACAAATTATCCTGGACAATTGCAAAGCTTCTCCTCCTAGATAACTCCTAATCTCCTTTGCTTTAATTTAAGCTCATCAGTTCCCCTCCTAACCCAAGAAGACATGAAAAACCAGATTATTCTCTTCCTCCAAATGGCAGCTTTTTGTCTACACCTTCTCAGCCTTCTTTGCCTCCAGACTACAAAAACCAAATGCTTTCAACTCGCTTTCATAGCTTGCATTTTTTTTAATCATCTTTATTGCTTGCCTCTGCTCCCTCTCCATCTGATGTGTATCTGCTTTGCTCTGTGGCATCCAGGGCTGGAGAGGCAGCCCGGCTGACACAGAGCCACCAAGCAGAGCCACAGGCTTTCCTCCTGGATTTAACACACAATATTTTGAAACTTACATCTTTACACATGATGCTCTCAGGGTTTTTTTTTCCCCCCCTCACAGTTTCCATTTGGACACAAAGAGTTCAGGATTGGAAGACAGCTGAAGCAGTGAGATTGGATGTGCAGCTGAGTTAGAGCCTCACTGAATATTCCTGCTCTCACTGCAGATCCAGCTAACTTGTGGCCTAGACTGTAATGTCCTAAGTTTTAGGATCCAAGAAATCTCCAGGAATGCAGGAGAGCAGTGAAAGCTACACTCCAGCCACACACACTTTTATATATATATGTAGATATAATTATATATAATAGATCTACATATATAATATATATATATGTAGATCAATTCTCTTTAACACATTTTGTGCTGTTTGGTCCTGGCACTGGGAATGGCCGTAGTGCACTCTTTACAATCTGCAAAAATAACCATCATCTCTCTGCTCCCAAGGCCTGGCCCTGGAAGGAGTTCAGCAAATGCAGCTTCTTCCTGTGCACCCACACAGTTACGCCAATATGGGAATAAAACTTTTTGCCTGCGGCTTTAGGTGGGCACATACCCTCTCACACACTGAGGAGTTATGGCTACAAACACACATTATTTCTCCCAGCTCACTCACATTTGGGTGATTCCTAAATCATTCCCTGAGATGCTGTCTGGTATCTCAACAGCTGGTGAGCTGATACCTCCAAGCTTTGCTTTCCATTGTTTTTCCTCACCTGCTCCCCTGCATTTGCAGTACTCTTGAGTTTCCTACTCCTAATTCCAGCCACTTTATGCTCCCTCATAATATTCCAAAACCATCAGAGGTTAGACTGTCAAGGCTTGATGTTTCCTTATCTTGGTCCTACTCCCTAAATTTCTGTCTCAAATAAAAGCTTTGGAGAGGCTATCACATGCCAGGCTGCACATTCTTGCACCCTTCATGTCCTTTGCTTCACCCTTTTCACTGTTACAGTGAGGTTTGTCTATATCAAATGTGCTTTTAGACACATACCCACAGCAGAACTTTTGGGCTGAGTTTTAAGAAGTCTTCCAAGTTCTGCACGGAAAAGAAAGAAAGGGCCCCACAGCAAAATCCTTTCTTATAAAAATAAATAAATAAACAAACAAGTAAATAAAAATAGCTGCCAGACCCAGGGAGGTCAAACATTTAGAGCGACCAGATCTCCTTACCCAAACAAAGGAACAGCAAACACTTCCACACCAGCCAGAGGTGGATGACTCAGTAAAACAAAGGGAGCTATTGAGCAATATGGTAATAATTCATTCAGCTGGAATAAACAGACATTGGGATCTGAACATCACTGAAGAAACTCCATTTCTCAGAGCTATCTTAGTAACTTCAGGAAGAAGCCCCTCAACTTGGCTTGCAGTGACACACAAAAGTAGAGGACACCAACAGGTACATGGCACACTAGGTGGTTTTATGTCATTTGCATCAGTGCAGATGTCCCTGCAGAGCAATGTGAATTTTGTATATTCTAAGTCATGTGCCAGGAAGGAAACAACTGTGTCAGTCTACCCTGAGACAGAAATAGAGAGCAGACTAGTCAACAAGAAGAAATTCCTAAATTGTAATTCAGAACCTGAAATGACATCTTAATGTCTCACTGGAAAGATCAGAAAGGAGAAAAAATTCAGCTTAACCTAGACCTGGGAGAACCAGCCAAGGCACAAATCTTCAAAAGACCCTCAAGGATGATGTGTGCTCCTGTTTATACTTCATCTATTTTCCCCTCTCTCTTTTCATGTTCACTGTTCTTGTACTGGAATCCTACAGGTGAACCCCTTAACCCACATACGCTGCAGGACTCACAGCAAGGCTTCAATTCCATCACTGGCGTATTTTCCATGCACTTTCTCAAACCACAGCATGAATAAGCTTCTTGCAATCATTTACTGGTAAGAGAATTCATTTCCCTTTATAACCAAGAAAACAAAACAAGAATTCTCCATCTGCTTTCACATGCCAGAAAAATGTTTGACTGAAATACCCATCTACGTGATTCAGATATGGAAACTCTTTGAAGTCTTACTATAAAATCTGTATCACATCACACCACAGCTAAGTGCAAAGCCTGTAAGACACTGTTACCCCTTTTGAGAAAGGTATTTCTATTACAAAAAGTCAGTTACCTAATACAATGTTCCTACCCAAGAGTCCTAGTGAAACAGCCTCTCTTACAGAAAATAAACAATTATATAAACTTGACAATAAAGCAAACAAGTCATTGGTCTAGTCCATGAAAATAAACAGTAAGACGAACAAAAATTACCATACTTGTAGTTCATAACTCAACAGACATTTCTGTCAAAGACCAGGTATGTTTATACAGAGACTCTGCAATCCCTCTCCCTGAGAAGTCATCAAGCGTTTACATTGACTTTTGCTGCCTCAAAAGTCCACTTAATGAAACAAATTAAAAGTCATAAAGGCAGGATCCCGAACAACTGCTGAAAAAACTGAGAGCAGACCAGAGACAAAATTGGGAAAGTAGCTGTACACTAGAAGGCAGTTCATGATACAGAAAGGAAAACACAGGCAGAGGAGGGACCCTTGGGTTCTGCAGGCAACCCTGACAGGAAACCTGAGCACACACCACTGTGGTCTGGAAAAAGAAAAAAATTTTTTTAAAAAGTCAACAAATATGCACACAGATTTACTAATCTATCTTAAAACATATACTTCTTGTGTAACTGACACACAAAGCAATTGGCTTTTTGTAACCCTAACAACTCAGGGAATCTGAATTTTACACTCTCAGAGCTCCCCCACAAAGTGCATCTTTTTCCAGCCTGAGATAGCAGAGGCTGGGGCTGGAGATCAGTGCTGTCTCAAGAAGATTATGGCAGCTGAGCCAAGAGGTGCAATTTTTATGTAAATGAATAGACAGCCTGTGACCTGTGTACCAGAGAAACTGCAGTGCCTATCTCTCCTGCTTTTCAGCAGGAATCATAGAACACCCAGAGGCTGTGTGGCAGGAGGTAACCAGAGCAGCCTGGTGAGCGTCCAGCTGGGGGGAGTATTCCCCCAGCTGTGTGACAATATGTCTTTACAAATTACAGCCTTTCATGCAGTAATTGTAGCTAAAATCTTCTGGTCTTGTCGGAGCGGGCTACCACTGCAGCAATTCCGGAGTAGATAAAGAGCAGTAACTCCACTGATCATCAGCCTTAAAACCCTGGTCCAATTAGAGCAGAGGGACTAACACAGATTAACACAATTGGATCAACGAGATCCCGTGGAAAGCAAGGCCTTTTAGAGGTAACATGAGGTTCACTTCCAGGGAGCAGCATGGAGCTGGACATAGCACAGAAAAACTGCTCACTTTTTTCATGGCAACAGTTCTGGATTGAGCACAGTGCAGTTCTGAAGTACATAGGATGGAAAAAAAAAAGGGTCCTAGGGATATTTACTATTTTAGCTCGTGCACATCATTTCTGAGTTCAGAAGTGTTTGGACAATGCTCTCAAGCACGTGATGGGAGTGTTCTATGCAGGGCCAGGAGTTGGACTCAATGATCCTAATGGGTCCCTTCCAACTCAGCATATTCTATGATCCTGTCCCATGTCATTTGTCTCTTTAATTATAACTCTATGTTTCAAGCAAGTTTCAAATGAGGCTGCTGTAAAAAAAATATTTTCCTCTCTGAAATGGGTCTTTTTTTATTTTTTAATATACACTAAAACTGCTTAGATTGTACACATACTGAAAAATAAGGTGAAGAATAGCCAATAAATTTTATCAGACTTTGCAAGGGTAGATTTGCTGATAGATGCAAAGCCTTAAAGAATTAAAGGATTGCAATTTCTATGCAACAGATCCTACACACAGGTTGGTAAAGAGATTTTGCTGGTGCAGTAATCAGTACTGTCTACAGGCTTCTCCATTTCTGAGGTATTTCTATACTTGTTTAAAGCATTTCTACAAAGCAGGGCTTAATAGTTTTGCCGGTGAACATGTTACAATCAGTGCCAACAAGAGGAACTCCTGGAGCTTTTCTAGCTCTCCAGAAGGTAAAGCACACCCGTGTGTCAGAGAGAGCATATGTATAAAAGGAGACTCTCAGCTATCTCATCAATTATCCAGGCAGCATTTAATGATAGATTAGTGTTCCAGGAGAAAAAAAAAAGTCACTAGGTAAAACCTGATTCTTTCCCACATCCTCTTCAGTGCCATTGACAGCACAATTTCAGACATTTCACATGAAGGACAAATAGCACGGTGTCTTCACCTTGCACAGAGAGCCTCTTTCTTCAGGGTCTCTCAAAAAGAAACTGGCACTGAAATTTTTTTTCAAGAGGCTACAAAGATCTGTCTCCCAGCACTGACCAGGTGACCTTGAGAATATTTAAGATCATCCTGACCTACCTTCCAAATTTTACTTTTAATTGGCAATTCACATTTCTTCCTGACAGCAGACAGTTCACTTGAAAGTCATTTGGATTACCATCAGACAGGAACTTGGGCAACCAGAAGTAAAGAGGGTGATTAACAAATATTCCAGTTTTTAAAATCTGAGTAAGATATGAGTTGTTAAATTCCAAGATCGCCACACCCAGAGGGTGACTTGTCAACCTTAACTGAGATTTGTTCAGTTGGAAAAGAGGAACAAGTGCTCTGCTTGGCACAACCAATTCCAACCTTGTGTCCCAAGAAATTACAAGTTTCTGAAAACAGTGATTCTGCTCAGACCTGCTGTTCTTTTCTGTCTTCTCACTCACTTAAAATTGCACTTAAAATTTTAACTCAGATTAAACAACAAAACCCCGTATTTTTCCCAAATATTGTGGACAATTCCAGCCTTTATAAATGCAATGGTGTAATACAGGCAACGGCAGCCAGGCAGAGCACAAACAGGCAGGTGCCGAACAAGTTTTCTACCACAGGCAGCTTTGCCAGCAAATATCTGGCCTGCAGTACCCTTGCTATTTCTGTCCTGGATGTCTCTGGAGGAATGACTGCCAAATGAAAAGTACCGTACCAATTTGTGCGGTGGTTTTGTGATGTGCATAAATGAGTTCTTGGATAGGCTTAAATTCATCCTGACTCGTGATTTAAGTGCAAATTTAAATTCTGGTGTGTCTAAAGGGGAAAGGTTTGCACATTGCTATGCAAGTCTGCCAGCTGGCCCCCACTGCCACTTTGTTCCTTTGCTTTTAAAACTAAAACATGAAGCTTAAAACAGTTGTTTTAATATTTAGCATTGTAGAAGGTCACGTTCATACGAGGGCCCTGGAGAGAAAAGCTTTTGAGCAACTGGGGGAGTCACTAAAAGTCAGTATATATAGGACACATCAGTTGCATTACTTTTATATCTCACCTCTCCTGACAATGAACTGGGAACTATTAGGCTTGGCCAAGGACTGATAGAGAGCAACTGTTACGGAAAATGAAGTTAAACATTAGATGTTAGGCTGAATATATGAGGGTTCTTTGATAAAACAAAGGCACGAACAAGACTATAGAGGTCTTTTCTAGCTTTAAAACACTGAAGCGATTTTAAGGTGGAAAATTCAGCTCCACAAGCCAAACACCTGATGCTTATAACTGTGCAGTTCCAGAGGCTTGTAAGAGATAACTAGTCCAGCCTCTAGGTACTGAATAACACATACCTTGCACTTACTGTATTGGATACTTATGTCCCCTTACAAATTTTTTCCTTCTTTAATGGTCTGTAATCTACTCCTTAAAACTGCCCTTTCTTTGGCAGTATTATCCCTCAGTTACTATATTTATTCTAATGTGGCTTTATGGCCACAGAAACGAGATGGAAAATTCTTTCACTGCCCCATGTGAACACCCATCACCCTGCTTACCAGGTTACCATAATGCCCCAGGTGATTATGCTGCAGAAATTCAGAAATATTAGCCCTGGTTTCCCTATAAAGCTGATTTAACACCCACTTGTGAAGCAACTAAACATACACACAACAGGATAAAACAGAAGCCAGCTGAGCTTTCACTCAGTACTTTTCAAGATGAGTAAAGCACGCAGGAATCATTATACTGTCCAACTATTGTATAAGATGTTAAAAGGCTTTGAAATCAGAGGCACTTGTTTTAAAGCATGTTTAAATATTTACTGCACGCATTGTGACCTCTCAACTTGGTGCTTGACTTTGAGCTCCTGTAACAGATACAGACTTCATACTCTTGGTACCTCTGCCAGAACACAGATTCTCCACTCCTAGAGAAAGGAGGGGAAGTTAGAGCCAAACCACTCGTCTTGGACCCCCTTCAGAGTCCTTCCATCAGCCTATTCTATAAACTTCCTTTAACTATGAGAAACAAGAAGCAATTAACTATTCCCCACTATAAGGTATTTTTATTTATTAATTAATTTTGGAATTATAATCTCATTTTCTCTCTCAGTAGACCAGGAACAGGTTAAATTTCTTTCACTAAATCTCTTCCACAACTTTCACCTACATGTAATGTAGTACTTTCCTGGTACTAAATTAGCATGGCAAGCTACGTTGTTATGGGCATGTTAACAGAAATGTCTATATGCTTGCTTAGTAATGAAAACCTGCCCTTACTGTTATTCCAATAATCAGAAATTCCATCTTTTCCTAGCCAGCTGCCAAATTTCTTCTTTCCTTAAAGTAAATAATGTCCATTCTATACTTGTATATTATACTTCTAGAACCATGCCAAAGTTCATGTTACGAAGACCTTGTGATTTAAATGCATCACGTGAGACACAGGACAGCAACAAATCAAATAGAGCAGGATAATGGGTTTGAACAGGATAATGTAATGAGCAGTTGTCTGAGGAAGGTTTGGAAAAGGATTAGGAAACACACTGTTGCTAGAACAAAATCCTCTGTTGCCTTCAGCTTAAGTGGCTATTTCTGATTTGTTCCACTGTGCAAAGAAACACTGGAAAAAGCAATGTTATTAAAATACAGATGTGTGGAGAGAGCTTAATTCCTTCTAAATATGTCAACATAGCCTGAGCTATGCCATCTTTCTCACAGCCATCCAGGCAGCTGTCTGCACAACATCCACACAGAAATAACTCCTGCCCTAGCTGTGGGGGAGAAGCATTACAGTTTTACTCAGCTGAAGATAACCTGCGTTTATCCAGAAACTTGATAAATGTAACTGATCGCTTGAAAATGTAAAAAACACAAATTTGGCAAAGATTTATTTTACCCTACCGATCCCACTGGTAAGAGCTCCAAGAAGAAATCCTTCTCACTTGAACATAAATACGTAGCAGACTTCTAAGAAAACAATCCTGTGAGCACAATTGTTCCAGCTGACAGAGAGTGGCTGGTAATAGGTAACAGGAATATTAGTGACCAAGGAGCAGAGTTATGTCTGCACTAGCACAGCATATCCAGAACACAGCCACTTTGTCTCTTCGGTTTCACTGTGCCACACAAGCTGCTCAGGAACACCATGGTTTTAAAGATCTTTCCCACTTAAGTGCACAACACTGTCGTTATTTGCAAGGCCATTTGCAACACCTTCTTTGGACCTTGCAATGCCAAACACAAATGTGCCGGTTTGGACACAAATCCAGGAGGAAACAACCCGAGAGGGGCGGCTCTCTCTCTCTCCCCTGCCTGCCAGGCAAGCAGGCCCTGCCGCACCTACCCCCCTGGATCGGGAAAATAATTTCTCAAGTGAAAGTAAAAAGACTATTTATGTAACAAACAGAGTCCCCTGCTGTCACAGGGCAAAAAAGGAAGAAATACTGAAATATCCTCCCCTAAAAGAGGACTATGGATTTTAGAGTTCTTTCTGTAGGTAAAACCTGCAGTCCTACACTGGGCCGGGCCAGGCAGGGTCCGACGATCCCCCTTGGAGGGTCCCGCCGAGCAGGTCCGGAGATGGGAGCTGGTCTTGGATGAAAAGCAAGCCAAAACCAGTCCAAAAAGGAACAGAAGCCGCTGAGGCAGATCACAGTCCCTTCTCTGCTGAAAGCCGAAGACACTAGAGAGCAAAAGTCCTCTAACCAACAAATGTTGTCAGAATCGGGAGAGAAAAGAAGGCAAAACATTCTAGATGCAAGGTTAAGCTGGCCGCTTTGAAGAGTTCTCTCAGCTCCTCTCTCCCCCCTTTGCCATTTAACGGTACACTAGAAATCAAGCAGGCGATGGGGAATACAGTATGGTCATAGAATCACCCCAAGACAACAACCAATTTACTTTTGGAAATTGTCATTGATACCTCGGCACCAGAGCGCGTGCCGTGGGTAGCTGGTTCACACCTGCGCACACGAGCGGATCGTTCAGCTCACGGGCAGCGGGTGCTACCACACCTACTCCTGAAGGATAGCTGCGGGGACAGAACCAAGGCGTGTGTCCTGTTTGGGGTCACAAGAGCTGTGTCAGCTCAGCCGGGCACAAACGGTCCCGCTCCGGCTGGCAGGCGGCTCCCCGCTCCACACGAGCGCCGCAGAGCACCAACAGCCCGGCGCTGCCCGCCCCACGGCGCTCGGGGGCATCGGGCATCCGTGACCCCCGCGACAGCCGCAGCCACGGGCTCTACTGCTATGCCCAAAAAGCGGGTTTGTGACACTGATGTCATCACGGTCATATCGAAGCGCCCCACGGCGCTCGGGGGAATCGGGCATCCGTGACCCCCGCGACAGCCGCAGCCACGGGCTCTACTGCTATGCCCAAAAAGCGGGTTTGTGACACTGATGTCATCACGGTCATATCGAAGCGCCCCACGGCGCTCGGGGGAATCGGGCATCCGTGACCCCCGCGACAGCCGCAGCCACGGGCTCTACTGCTATGACCGTCTTTTGTTGGAGAGATTCACGCCCGAAAAGCAGGTTTGTGACACTGATCTCATCGTATTCATATCAGAGCGTTTCTCCACTTCAGCATGACCTCAGGTGTCAGGCACTCTAGAGCAGGTGACAGCAGCCAGCTGCCCCCAGAGCAAAGCATTCATTCAGCAGCGGGCAGCACTCCGGTGGGGCTGCCCCCAGCACATCCTGGGCATATTCGCAAATCCTTCCTGCTAAACTGTGGAAAAGTCCCTCTGAAAAACAGTAAAAACCTCTGGAAGACAAACATTCTAGGAGCTAGCCCTGGTTCCCTGCCAGCTAAATGAATAGTTGAGTATCTCTGCTTTCTTCTTCCCAGCACCTCTAACTGCAAAGAAAAAAAAAATTAAAGTCACGAGCAGGAGTTAAGGACTGTTCTGAATTAAAAATTCTGCCTAGCATTTAAGAGCAGAAACTTAAGTTACCAGCTGAACACATGAAATGTAATGAAATACAGAGAAACACAAGCCTTTGTGAAATATGACACAAGTAAGAAGAAATATTTCAGTTTAGTCTGGTACTTTCTTATTTCATAAATAGTTAGTGAGTCGAAAGAGCCAACAAATCAAGCCAGAGAATGACTTAAAACCCAAAAAGAATCAGAGTTACTAAAAATTACTGTTAGGAAAAAATCCTAAATGCTTTAAAAGGCCAGAGCTGTTTTTAACAGCCATTTTAAAACATACATCGGCCTCCAGTGCTCAGGTATCAAATGCTGCTTCTCTGTTTTCTTTTTTTCTAATATGTCACATACTTTTCTTTCCCACCATCCACAATTATAACTACAAGAATACCCAGTGTGACACACTCAGTCTCCCCTAAGCACAAAGCTCCTACTTCAAAACAAAGCGAAAATCTGATTTATCAAATACAGAACACAACAGCATTTCAGATGTCAAATATCCCCATGCTAAAATATGTATATCCTTGACAAACTAATTGTTTTTCTGTGGCACTGTGACCTAGACAAAGTCTGAACCTGCTCTGGAGCGCTGATCAAGGGGCTGACAGCAGGAAGAGTGATGGATGGCAGAGGCAGCCACTTGCTCTGGCTGAGCAGGCTCCACTGTACTGCCCATCCATCACTCTGACAGCTGAAGAAATTCTGTTCAAATTTATCTACAGGGCACTAAGCAGGCAGAAGGCAGAGCATATATCCCACCAGCTGAAAGGGTAGATAACCAGAGAGGAACATTAGGCCGTTTAGTTTCCAGAAGTAAGTTGGTAAATCCCATTTGGCTCTGCTGGCTAGGCAAGTGAGATTATGCCAGGAAGAAATGCCATGGAATTACAACTGGGAAAATGGTAAGGATGTAACAGAAATGCAAAATAAAGTTGCCGGAAAGAAGTTCTCCCCTGCTTGCTTTTATTTAGAGAGAAAATCACAAAGAAAAAATAAGAAAAAAATAAGATAATTAAGTGGAGCCTGAACACTGTGTGTGCTGTAAAGAGGAAAAAGATGAAAGGTCATAACATAATTGAGTCCTTGAATACCAGCAACTGGAGTTTAAAATCGGGACTTGACTGACACAAAGGTTTAACTATCTCTGTCAGTTTTTCAAGCCATAAATAAAGTAATATTCTGCATTATTTTGCAGTGAGTGATGACAATATTCTCTTCTCAAGCTGACGCAGTGTGTGCTTGTGTCGTACCTGTCACATCGCTTGTGTTAATGCAATTCACCAGAATAAACTTTGTCTTTTGTAACAGTAATATGCCTTAATGTTCAGCATATAGGGATCAAATAAAGCTGACACTTCTGTTTTATACGTAGAGGGGAAATCGATTTGGTTGTGGCAGGCAAAGGGCTGTATTTTAAAATTAAGTTGTAGTCAAGATAGAGTTGGGCAGAAAAAATTTAGAATCCTCAAAGACTTTTTTTTTATCACTCCTGCCTTTCACTTTCTTTCTCTTTGAAAGGCAGCAGGCTGCAACTTGACTTTACCAAAATACTCCACTGGGTATCTTGAGAACTTCCTGCAGGAGATACAGTGATTTTCTGGAAATTTGAAGATTAGAGAATTTAATACTCATATTGAGTAAACAACTGCCTGTCAGACTTTCAAATGTTTTCCTGCAATAAGAGGGAGAACCGTAATTGCCTAAACTGCTTTGTTTGATTTGTAAACGAACACCCTGCTTTAATCAATTGACACTCTAATTAGTAAATTGGTGATCTGAACATCATCTCTCACTTTATTTTAATAAACTGTAATTTCTGATATCATGCTCGTGTAGGTAAAGGTTGTAAGGATTTTATCAGAAATATCTGATAATTTTAGCATTATACAAGAATTGACGCATTGACTTTTGAGTTACCTGCTCTTGAAATAAGCGTTATGTAGTTTCTAAGCATTTGCTTTTGATTCAGTGAGAAATATATCTAAAAACTCCCAAATAAACACTCTCCTATTTCTGCATTGTGTAACTTGTAAATTTTAAGCGTGTTCTTTTGACGATGCAAGAACACAGACCCTGATATCTCATCTCAAAGACATCCCTCACATCCAAACCAGCCAAACTCCCTGGCTCTGGGAGCACAGAGAGGCCAGCTCAGCACCACAGTGGCTGTAACAATATGCACACCTGAAACCAAGATGGTAGGTTTTACATTTGAGCACTCAAAGAGCTGCTGTGGGCAATTCAAAGAACATAAGGCTGCAAGGATATTTTAATCCTTCTGGCTGGCAAATTGCTAAATCCGGGGAGTCACTGGTGACTTATTTGGGAAAATTAATTTGGAAATTTAAAAGTAAATGAAAACAATTTGATTTACCAAAAAACTTCAGGTTCTCTTTAGAAGGACAATTACCATTTCTACCCCAATTCTACTGCAATCTTGGTTTTGTAATTTCCCCTGAAAAAGAAGGTAGTAAATCAGAATGTTATGAAGGCAACCTTACCAAAATTCCCTTAGCCCGTCTGGGTCAAACTTCATTTAATTAAATTACTTGATTTCCATTCCAAAGTCCAGCGTTATTATTCAAAGTAATCCTTGCTATTATATTAATAACACCAAAGAAGCCATGCCAGACAAAAAGCATTTGGGTTAGGAAGAGGTTTTGACCATGAAGAAGTGTAATCAAAGTGCAGCAGCATTCAGGAGACAAGTTAAAGAATAGATGTCTCTTTAATAGTGCTTAAACTATCTACTCCAGATCACAATGCTGGTGTTGTTCTTGCTTGGCTGACCATATGGAAATTAAGCTTTTCCCCTGTTCTTCACTGCTGTTTTCCTAATGTTGGCTTCTGAGCCATTTAATTACACTCTGTCATAAAACTGGGTGCTCAGCCTGACAGGAACAAGGATCACCTAAGTGCTATTGTGATGACCGGAGCACTTTTATAGGCAATGGAGGTGAAAACCTTTACACTTCAGAAAGAGCAGAAAATGCATTTCATCAGTGACAACACAATGCCCCTCCTAAGCCTAAACAATTGCAAATGTACAGGCTCTGGACGCTGCCATATTCACAATAAGGCCATTCATGGAGACTTTGCTGAGGCAAGTTAGGGCAAAAGGGTCAGAGGGCTATGAACTTTGATCTATCGCTTCAAATTTGGCAGGCCTTAAAAAACCTCCTGCTTCAGTAAGTTTCTTGATTAACCTAATAAGAATTACACAAGAAGTGCTGTGATCTTAGCACTGCATCGGATTAGCTGCCTAGACGGTGTTCTGTGAAGCCTAAAAATCTCATCAAGAAGCATAATGAGAAATAGACGATGGAAGTGTCGAGAAAAAGGTCTCGAGTCTGTGTTTTAATTGTGCAGGCAAGGAATTGAAATGAAAGTTACACGAGAGCTGCAATTTCTGAAGAAGCAGAGTATTTGTCTGTAGAAACATTATTTTTCTAAACTCTGAGGAAAAAACCCTAATAAAATTGAAAGCTCCAAAGTGTATTCAAGATAAACCTTCCATAATTCAGAAACAATTTTTCCTTTTGCCGCTTCCCCATAGAAGAGAATTAATACCAGCATTCATATTTAGAATAAATTCTAAAAATTAGTTCAACAAAAAATGTCACCATAAGCAGTACTAAAGAATATCCTCAACTACCTTATCAAAACCATGTCAAGGAAGCAAGAAATTTGAATTGTTAGAAAGAAGAAGGATTAGCAATTAATTCCTGAATTAGGCCATTAGCATACTAAGAATTTTTTCCATTTAATGAACTACCAATACATAAGCCCATTTTTATTATATTACACTATAATTTAATTTAAAAAATTAATCAAATATAATTCATCTTTGAATTATCAGGATTATTCCTTTTCCATGGATATGTTTTGAAAGACTTCATTGCTAACATAAAATGCAAATCTGAATAGCCACAAGAAGTCTGCTCTTCAGAAATAGTAAGAATTTCTTGAAAGGCCTAGGTAAAAAATATTCATGCTCCAGCATATTTAGCTCATCCTTGCAAGACGTGAGCAGCCTGGAAGATCATTAAGTGACCGTGTTTTGGTGTCCTGGTTTGTAGTGGCTCAAAGAGATAAAAGACAACAGGCTTAGAAGCAGGACAGTTCTCTGCTCAGTTCTGGATCAAGTGCCAGCAAAGGCAATTGGGTCCATGCCTTAAAAAGGAATGGGAGAAAGAAGTTTTCATGTACGTGATTAATAAAAAAAGAAGGGGAAAAAAAGAATACCCCACACCACCAAATCAGTGTGTGTCTTTATAGATTTCTGTTCCTGTTTAGAAGGTGTCAGGCTCCCCTTTAATAGAAAGTGCTTGGACAGCACTTGGGATCAGGGTCCCAAGTTTCCACATTCACTAAAGACTGCATTTTAAAAATCCAGAAGTAATTCTACCTTTGAGCATCACACCAGTCCACAGACAGGATTTGTTCAGAAGGACAAAAAGCACTCCCAAAGACATGATGCACCACAAAGGGACTGTGCAGCTGCACTAGGGAGCTGCATTAATACTTAGCCACGAGTTTGGATACATCTTTAGCATCTTGCACTGTATGCTCACACATCAACAGCAAAATGTTCCCCAGGAAACATTCCAAAATTTTTTCTTTGGAAAGTAAAGTTCACTTGTGGGTCAATGGGGTAATTATGGCAGAATGAGCCTGCCAAGCTCCAACAACAGTTTCACATTTCAACAATGCTCCTTCCCATAATCCCAAGTGAGTGATTTCTCCTATTCCATGTGCTTCTCCTCTTATGAAAATAATAACAATAAAAGAAAGCTAATCAGTGCTATCAATTAGGAGTCATCTCATAGAACAGAATTATAGTCTGAATTGAGAAAGGAAAACATTTTAAGCTGCGTTGTAGTCACTAACATTCATATTGGTATTGCTATTCTGTCTCAGTGTTCCTATCTGAGTTTTCTGTGGAAGAATTTGAAAGATCCTGATACGGTATCTTGTCTGTATATCAAGGAGCCCAGAGAAACAGGAGGGAAACTCCTCCAAGAAGCTTTTAAGATACAGTGAAACAAAACCTGGAGCTAAGTCAAAAGCAGCATGTTGAGCAGAGTTGCTAAACTTGCTGGGAAGCTGTTTACATATACAAGCTACAGTAATTGCAAGATAATAAATTCATTTATCTTCAATTAAGCAAACCTCATGGAATAAGCTTACATGTCATTTGTGCTGTCTTGCACACATTTTTTTTATCACTGTTACAAAAGCTTTTTTCCAGCCAGGCCTGTTAACAGCAAAATTAAAATGTAACCTGAGAAAACCATCCTTTATAGCCAATAGAGAAGAAAGCACCAGAAGGAAATAAGTGCTAATGATTAAAAAAGCAAGCAGCACTTTGAAAAAATGTAAGATATGTGTGTAGTTTAATGGATGGAGCAGTGATGCCATCCATCTGCTCTTGCTGTGCAGCAAAAAAGAAAGCTGTGAGCAGTTACGGGCACAAAGGCAGAGTGGTGGCCCTGCCTGAACATCCCCCTTGAGTCACTTGGGACAAGGAGTAGAGTCAGGGTAAAGCTCTGGAGCACAGTAATAAATAAAAAGTAGCCTGAAAGAAAAAAAATTCACTGACAAGGTAGTTCAAAACCCACACAGAGCTTGGTTCAGCATCGTTACCAAAAGTGAGTAGAACAGTCTCGGAGCAGCTACACCCAGCCATGCCAGCAGGGCCCTGGCTGTGCTTGATCCCGACTCCTCCCCGGGTATTAACAACTTTTGAGCTCCCAGACCTGGCCTCCTGGAGCCCAAACAACAGCACCACCTGCACTGGCAGCAAATAGCCCAGGGTTTGATGTCTGACCATAGCTTAGGGTCAAAGGCCCAGATGTATTTGCCTTCTATTTTTTAGGTAAAGAATTGAGTTGACTAGCAAGTCTGGGCAATTCTAAACAATTAGCTACACAAACGATGTTTCAAACTCTCTTTGATGTTATAGCTGAGCTGCCACAAGCAGAGAACAATAGGCCAGAGACATGAACTGCTGTGCAGGTATAGAACAGAGGAACACTTTCAATAAATTTTCTGTGCACCCACATTATACCTACAAGTCTCCAGAAACTTGTACACCAGGGAGAAAGTTACCAAAGCAGAAATATGCATCTGAAAACAGTGTGTCTTGCAAAACAAATGTGCAGCAAGTAATACGATCATATCTATTTTGAAATTCAAAATTCAAAAATCTTTCTTGAAAAGATTTGTCTATCTACATACTAACACCTAAGTGAAAATGTTTGCTTGAATTCTCTGTGAAGCAGCATTAAAAATATTCAGAAAGGTTTAATGTTATTTACTTGGAGAACCATCTAAAATGCCTCCAGGAGAAACTACTGTGAAGATCTTTAACAAGAAAAGCCGACCAGTGTCTTTTTCTTTCATGCAGATACGAAAAAACCCCATCAATTTAGAGAAAGATTAAGCCTATATTCACTTCGTTTTATTATGACAGTACATCCAGATTTATAACTACTGAACTGTTGACTAGACTGCTTTTGCTTCTCCCTTAACTAAATACTTTAGCCTAATCACACAGTGCCTTCACAAAGCTGACACCCTGCCAAGCAGCGAAGTACAGTGTCTCCTAAAGCAAGATTAATCTCCAAATAAGTGAGGATAAGGAACCACTGTGTGCAGAGCCTCTCAGCATCCTTAGGAGAACGGTTCAAATACAGTTGATACATTAAGTTAAACTGCCTTGGCAGTGGTCTGTGCCATAAACCCAAGGCAGAGGCATCGGTCATGGAAACAATTATGTTGTGCCTGTTTACCTAGAAACACTCCAATTTTAAACCTAATGGTCTAATAGTACAGCAGGAGCTGTGGCTTGTAAACACGCAGGGAATCTGACTCTGAGGAAAAACAAAATTATTTCAAGCTTAGCTTGCCTTTCTTTTATTTTTTAAAGACAGAGGTTTTGCAAAGATTAAATAGTCATCTAACTTGTGAGAACTATACAATGTGACAAAACTCTTTGATTTATTGCATTATCACTAAGCTTTGCTCAGGCTCCATAGGAGTGTTACTAAATAAAAATGGTTCTCAGTTTTGGCATGAGAAATGCACTTCTCAGGTAGGAAAATACACATTTATCAACAGCTTATCTGAAAATACTACTCCATTGGAAAAACTGTTTCTGTCATTTGCAGAAAGTGCATATTTCAATTTTCAGCCACATCAATATCCTACTCTATTTATGATTACTCTTATTATTTGTGTTACCTCTCAACCCAATGATCCCAGTCATGAGCCAAGAAATGCATGAATCCAGAATGGAGCACAGTGCTAAAAGCTCACATTTAGGCTAGGAGCAGCAGGCAATAGATTGTACAGGCAGACAGGAAACATAAAGACATATCAGGAACAAAATCAGTGCCTGCTTTCTGTCGGTATCTGGGAAAGGATAGCTCCCACTGAAAATTTTCATTTGAATTTTGAAAAGAAAATTATTGCCCATATGCATGTTTTCTGTTAATACTAAATTCTTATATATGTAAATAAAAGCACATTTATTACTATGATCACATATTTATAATTGCTATCGTGAAACTGTTTAAGAAAAGGCAGAGAAAGCACAGGAATTTGAGGACAAGGGCATGCTCAAAGCAGCTTCTGCTGGATTTATATGAAGGCATTCAAAGGGGCTTATACCTAGGGCTGTGCTGGTCAGGGAGGCTTTCCAACAGCAGAATTCAAAAAGGGGTTACAACACAAAAGCTTTAGATTAGTTTTACTCACTGTTAAGAGGTGAGATAAAACATAATTCATGAATTCAAAAAGATGAAGTAGAGAGGAAGATCAATATGAAAGGAATTAGTGCCTAAGTTTTCAGATAGATGTGCCAGCATGTTGCTTGGATTTATAATTATAAAGCAATTATTACTTAGCTCAATAATAAATTATTAGCTGCCATGGAAACTACTGAAATATAAGGCAAGCTATTAAAGGCAGTGAGATGGTCTGCAGGAGACAAAGGGAGGAGGCAGCTTATTCATCAGGCAGACTGTGCTCTTCCTCCAGCTTCTTATGCTATCACACACCACTCTGAGATTGCTAAAGGAGAAATTGCAAAATGCCTGAACTCACACAGAGCCAATTGTCAGGGTCTAGCAGGGCTTTTTTCGTGGTAAGATAATTTGATTATAGAGTCAGATATTTTTCTGGTGTAATCCTAGGGATATCACATATCCTTTTTTACCTAAGCAACTAGTTGAAGCAGCTATTTCCAAGAACTTGTGGGGGACAGGTAAGGCCACTGAAAAGCAGAAAAGGAGAGTTAATGCCTTCTATCAAAAAGGATAAATTGAGGAGCAAGAAAATTATAGGCTAGGCAGCTAAACTGCAGCTTCCTGGAAAAAATTGTGAACAAACAATTCATTCGTAACCACTTGAAATTAAACAAGAAGATTATGAGCAGCCAACCTGGATTTGTTCAAAGCAAATTATATCAAACCAGTCTAATTTCCTTCTGTAACAAAATAAAAGGCTTTGACTTAAAGCACTGAATGCTGTCCTGATGTCCTTTTATGCAAACAAGGGAAGTTTGGTCTATGTATAACTACCATATGACAAACAAAATTATGCCTGTAGATTATTGACCTGCATGTTGCCCAAGTGGAGAGATGTATCCAACAGGGCTGCACAAACAACTCTAGATGCCATTGCCCTGAAAATCTATCACTGATGACTTGTTGATTGAAGAGCACATGTTATTAAAAGCAAATAACACAGAGTAGAAAGTCTGCCACTACTTTGGAAGACAGGATTAAAATTCAGAATGTTTACAGAGGATCCCAAAATCAATGTGAATCAATGATGCCATTCTGTAGTAAAAAAAAAAAAAGCAGCTATGATACTTGAACCATAAACAGGCTTCAAGGTACATGGATACACAAAGCAGAGGTTTAAGTCCATCCCTATCCCTTCTTTTGTGTGCCTGGCTGCAGGACAGATAGACCAGGACCAAGCCATTAGACTTATCAAGCCCAGAAAAACACGATCTGTGAAAACCAGTTTAAAGATACAGCTAGACTTAAACTTTAGGAAAAAAGCTTTCTAAACTAAGAACAGTTACACATGCAATGAGCTGCCCAGGGAAGTTCTATCTAGAGAAACTTTTCCTGGAGGTCTTTTAGGACAGGTTACAAAACTGTAATTAGGAATGTCATAGGCATAACTGACATCATTTTCCATCAAGGAAGGGCAACAGGTAACATCTTCAGGTCTCCTGTGGTCTTATTTATCTAAGAATTTACAATATTATTTTTTCCCCATTTCTAATCTCATCTGGATGAATTGTAAGGAATTTGTCTGGGGTTTCCAGACATGAGGTAGCCTTTTCCTGGCAGAAACCCTAGACTGACTACAGACATGCATACCCTCACAGGGCACGTATGCAATATATTGGCTGCTTCTGCCAAGGACTGTTCTATATCCAGAAATCAACAGCACATGTGCAATAATCCATCACTTTTGGGAAGCATCAGACTTTACTGAATAGGCACTGGAACAACAGTGCAATATTCAGGTAAACTGGAGTCCCAGAAATCCTCCTATTCTTTGAATACAGGAGGGATGAAACAACAGGAGAAATATTCTTTTCTTTGGTCACAACTCTGGGCCATCACTTTACCAAACAAAAGTACTCATTCTCTCAACTTGTATTTTGTTTCTCATACAGTTTTGCTAGTAGCACTCAGCTGGCTGCATCTGTGATTCCTTTACATCTTTAAAACAAAAAAAAATTCAAAAATCTCTGCCTGAGCTCCACTGTGTACTAGTCTCCACAATAACTTCTTCAATTACACACCTGAACTCTATTATTAGCATTCATATAGAGTACACAAGGTGATGAGGTGGCATTGCTTTTTTCCAATTTAACTTAAACAAGGGAAAGTGGTTCTTCAGCTTCAGAAACACTTCTACCAGCATAACTCTATTTGCTCTCATGCTTACAGAATCACAAAAGCAATGATCTGCATCAGAAAAAATCAGTAAAGGAATTTATACTAAATTAAAATAAAATAAGGCATGTTACTGGAGATGGTTGCCACAGAACAGCAACTGTGCAAATAGTTATAAGAAGAAAGAAAGAATGCAGAGATGGTAAAGTTGTTGAAAATTCATCCTGAGTCATCCTAGAATTGTTTAGTTGGGAGCAGATAAGCAAGTCAGCTCCTGACAATTGCCCCTCTGACAGCAGGCAGCAGCTGCATCACTGCCTTGCCTTGCTGAGCAAAAGCATGGGAGAAGTCAGTGACTAACTCCAGTCAATAGGCACACCCACTGGTATTATAACACAAAAGAATTGATGACAAAAGTTTCTAATTATACTAATACCAAAATGTACCAGCAGAAATCAGTTCTGCATTCCAGCCTGTGGGAATTGAGGTGTACAGTTGTGTGCAGCCTCCCTGAATGTAGCCTTCCCTGAAATTATCAGGGAAGAGTAGGACCTGGTTTAATACAGCCTTACCATATGTCTACATCTGAATGGGCCTGGGTTTATTTTTTTAAAAAATATGCTTCCTGTCAAGGTATCTGGTCCAGTGTGAACAATTCCTCATGGAATTACAACAAGCAAAACTTCTATTGATTTGCCAAAGGCCATCATCTCCTGTTTATAGTCAAGCCCATGATTGTTTACTTCAGGTGTTCTCTTCCTCGTTTTATACCAGCCAGCTGAGCTTGGAAACAGTGAAAAACAAACCCCAAAGGCAGCTCACCTTGTCACCCTGGATCAGCAGGAGCTATCTCTGCGTGCAGCTCTGTCTGCAGAGCATCATCACAGCAGATTTCTGTGTCTCCCATCTGAGATGGGCAGGATCACCTCCACAAACAAAGCAAGTTACTGCTCCAGAACAACAAGAACACTTTTAAACAGAGGATCCACAGACCTATGGCTTCTCTCCTGTTCTCTTTCAGCCTTTCCCCAAAAGAACCACCACAAATAGGGCACAACAGAAGGAAATATGTTCACAGAAGCAACGAAGAGGGCTGAGCTGTTTCTATCAGCACATCAATTGGTTCAGTGTGGCTGGTTTCAACGTGCAAATGCCCTGTCATCCACAGCAAGACATTGCCCAAGTGATGCCCGTGGAGGGGCTGGGGGTGGCTGGCAGCCCCACCCATACCCGCTCAAAGTGAAATGCATCACAGTTAGAGCAAACTCACTGCATGCTAAAAGACATCTTTCAACATGGAAAAAGCATAAGGGAGATGATAACCAAGCATGAAGGGAGATCCTTTCTTTCAGAAGTCCCTTTTTTTCCTGGTTATTAAATCAGATCTGACCATCTCCTAAATTTATTTTATCATCTCTTATTGAATTTTTATATAACATTTTCCATACCCATATTACTTCCAATTTTTCATTATTGCTGCCCTTTTTTTTAACCTCACTCTTCCCAGAACTTGGCTTACAGATGTGATGTATAAATCACAAGGCTACTCTGGCTAATCTTGTAACAAAAATGTAATTTATAATACTTCACATAGAAAACAACAACACTTTCCACAAATGCTTCAGCAATGAAGTTTTAACAACCAAATACATGAATAAAGCACGTATCTTATCTGGCTATTAGCTTGGTATATCACTCTGAAAAGATCATGATCTCCCCTGACTTCAGTCTCTCCATGGATGAAAGATATTTACCATTAACATATTTCTAGAGAAGGTTTATAAAAGACGTTACGATATAGATACAAGACAGATGAAACAAAGATTCAGTGTTGATTTGCTGGGTTAGCAGATGACCAGCCCTCATCAATCAAATAAAATCCAAGCAAGAGATAAGACAACCCGAGGCAGTTCGCCTCATCATTTCTTACTGAACTATTTCTCATTTAATTCAAAAGGCTATTATTTTAACATAATCCAACTGTACAGAGTTCCAAGTTCAAGTCAGAAAAAGATGCCAAACATCCACAAACCTGCTGACACAATAAACAATAAAGAAGGTACTGAGCACTTTACCAGATCCAAATGTTAATTGTCATCTGTCAGTTCCTACAGGCAATATTTGACAAATATTTTCCTTTTATCTGAAAGCATGAGAAGGAGACAAGACATGAAAAATATCTCTCAAGCTGCTACACCAAATAATGTTTTGCACCTCTAGGAAAGAAGTGGTACCACTGAATGATTTTGAAAATATTCCATCCTATCGTCACGGGACAGAGCTAATGCAGACAATTAGCTACCTTACATTTACACTGTCTTTCCAGAATTGCTTTATCTCAACAGCATCACTGAACCTTTCACAAGGCACCAGCACTCTGACTTGCACTGCTGCCTGTTTTACAAGCAAATCAGCCACATCTTTTTCTAAAACTATTTTTTTTTTGATGAGCGTTGAGTAATGTCTGTAACACATTCTTGATACGAAAGCTGCTCAGCATCATGAGTCAGTGCCCTCCTCCCCAGCCCCAGCAGGAGTGACAGATCCCAGCACTGATGCCTCAGCTCAGCTTTCATTTCATTTCATTTCATTACACAGTGTAATAGGCCAATATCCACAGCTCGGGCAAGCCGAGCCAGGAAATTCCAACTGCTGCCGCTTATTAAACATCGTGCCATCAAATCACGTTAGGAGCATTAAAATGTAAATAAATATGGTTGGGTCACTGGTTAGACTTCTCCTCAGCTCTTCCTTAAAGTGGTTTGAGAAATCTTTTTGCAAATAGCTCAGCAAAGCACCAAAGGTTCTTTAAAGATATTTGCCTTTGAAGATCCAGCTGCAACACGATTAAATCTACTTTTGCAGCAGTCTGTGGTTACAAAAAGACATCCTCCCAGCTGAGGGGTACTGGGATACCTAGAGTGCATCCTAGCAGCTGTCAAACCACCGGAGCCTACCAAGGCAACCACCTTTTGTGTATGTCAAGGAAGTAAAAAAAAAAAGTTTAAAAAGTGGTAATGCTGTGGAGGTGCTCCCAGTGTCCATCTTATACATAGAAATAATTGTGGAAATATATTCCAGTTTCAGCTGTGCCACCTTGAGGGAATGAAGGCTGAGGTGCCCTCTCCTCAGGCCACAGAGTGTGGGGCTAAGAGGTGTTTCTTTTTCATATATTTGCATATCTTAGACATATGATCTATGCCTTAAATTTAGCCTTATTCCAAATGAAGTCACTTCTACATCACGTTATTTTTAGATTTTTTTTATTTAAAAACAACCAACCCAAGCCCAGGGTCGTGTGTAGGCAAATATCTAAGTGAAAGGGAAGCCAAGGATTCACTCCTTTGACACTAAATGCCTGCACAAATCAAGATGCAGAGAGCCTTCAATAAAATGCATGATGTGGATGACAAGTGCTGGTATTTTCCCCTGCTGTTCTGACCTAGAAGTGCCCAGCTGGGCAGGCCTTCCACAGCCACACTCGTGCGTGTGGAAGAATTTGGTATCAAGGTTTGCTGAGCTTTGGGAAATCTCCATGATTACTGAGCTGCAGTAACTGCACCTTAACCAACACCATGGGCTGCGTGAGTGAGTCCAAATATGAGGTCTCATCATTTTAGCATGGTGCACACTACGTTTAACCCCTGCAGAGGATTACAGTAAAACAACTTAACCTAATTCTCGGGATCAAAGAAATACATTCTGACCATGCAACAGGTATTTCACACACTCTTCAAAGTGATCACAATATATTAATTATCATATTTAAAGAGAGGCATTAACTACAATTTCATTATGCCTCATTAATATAGCTGGAAAAACTTAGGAAAATGCAGGGTTATTATTTTCATTTATTTAGTGCCTTCCTCAAATATGATAATGTAGCTATGAAGACACTTAATAATTAGGTAAAGAAAATGGACTTGAAGGAAGCAGAAGCAGTTCAAAATACTGAACTAATGCCCAGAAAGTCAAGGAAAGTCTTTCATTGAGCATAGTGGCTACAAAGCAGATTCTGGAAAGAGCTCAGTGCCTCTACAAGTAAGTTCATGCAGAGTGAAGTAAAATCATGGATCCCTATAAATTAACACAGCTTTAGGTGACCTTTACCTGACTGCTATGGAGAAGTGAACAGCTGCTTGGTTTCTATTGTTAAGGAAGCCCTGCTAATAAACAAATGGGGTTCCAGAGGTCAAAATGAAATGGAAACCTCTTTGTGGTGTATTAACCTGTATATTTGTTTGGACAGGCACAAGAATGTGTTGAGAAGGAGGCTGAAATGAGCGAAATCTTTGGGCCTGTGACACGGAATATAATTCTATCAGCACCTGAATTTTTTTGACATTTGGCAATGCTTTTTTCCTACAAGTAGAATGCGTGGTATTTGAAATTCCGCTCTGGTAAGTAATCATACGTGATTTCAGAATTTGCTTTCCATTAACATTAATGCCAATTCAAAAGCATAAATGTTTATAAAGGGAAAACAGGCACAACCACATCAAGTCACTTGAATGGCAATCATGTGTGTATTCAAACTTCTTTTACAATCTCAACCCTATTCCTTTCAACCATCCCATTTCATGGTGGCTGTACGATTTCTGTTGCTACAGGTATGCACTCTTTAATTTTCTATCACACTTAGAATTTTTGTTAAGAATCCACAAACGTGAAGGTTCCGTAATGAAATTCTCATCTTGAACATGTTAAACCGCAGCTGTGAAAGACAGCAAGACTAAATCCAGGACAGCGGGTTTGCAGTAACAGCCAAGAAGCTTTAAACAGTATGAAAGACAGAAGCTTAGAGGTTCAAAGACAGCTGTAAAAATTCTCATTTGACTTCTTGATGCAAAGTTCAGCAGGGCTACTATAGAGAAATATGCTGCTGCCTTGGATTTCAAGTAGCCTCTTTATTTCCGTAGTGTATCCACGCTTTCTTCGCATTTCAGTATCACACTGTATTTCCCCCACAAACTGTCTCAGCAACCCTACACATCAAGAGAATGCTGATGGTGCAGCCATACAGATGTGCCTGCTCTAAGCTCCATGTATTGAACTACAGACTTAGGAATCCAGAGCTTTTTGAGGTCATCTTTGTAAAGCAAAGACTTCTATGAGGAAAGCTAATCTTGCAACAGATGCGCAGCAAGTAGAGATTAACTGCAATTACTTTGACAAAATTTTGAAAAAAATTTCTATACATGACAAATATAGTTAAATCCTGGCTAATTATTGGCTTAAAAGTATTTAATTTAGCCATTTAATCCTTTTCCCAAAATAATTGTTCATAACAGTTCATTTCTAGATGTATAGTAAGCACTCTTACTCCACAAAGTTAAAATAGCAACAGAAGTATAGAAAAATATGTGAAGGTTTCCCCAAGTAACACAGTGATGAAGCCCCAAGGGGAAAAAATTACCTACAGAAACATGTGCCTATTAAAATTTGAAAAAAAAAAAAAAAACAAACAAAAAAAAAAAGTTGACTTAAGCAAAGCCTGGGCTTTACTCTGGACACCATGATGCTTACATCTTTCTAATCCTTACACCATCAATTTTCAACAAGATTTGAGATGGTTGTCTGAGTCACAAAGGCCAAGGCTGAAAGTCCCTTTGCCCCCTCTTACTTTCATCTCAAATTCTCTCCACGTTTAGATCTAATTTGTGACAAAAATTTCAAGATGAGTATGCAGAGACTCTTAATATTAAGAAAGTTTCCCTACTATTATGGTAACCATTTGACTTCCTAGAATGGTGTCTTTAAATGTGTCCCAGGTTCTAGCATTTACAAAACCATAACCAGGCCAGCTCAGAAATCTAAGGGAGCTCAAAGCCTTGGATGTAATCCCTTGTACATTCAATACAGTTCATGATCCTTTTATGCATGTTTATTCATTTGTTCCTAGTTTTGCAATGTTAATGAAAACCAAACCCAAGCAAGCTTTATTAGATTTTCATTGCAAATATTTGCAACGGAGATGCAGTTAATTAAAATTAAAACAAAAAAATATACCTTGCAGAGCATGTTCACTATGGAAAACTATTTATGTACACTTTTCCTTGATCTCTTTGGCAAGGTCTGTGTTAAATCAGGATTTTAGAAGATGGGACTGAAATAATTTAGGGCAGAACCACAAATTGGAAACTTGCTTGAAATTTTCATCATATTGTGGATAAAAGAGATCAACTCTAAATGAAAATTTAAGACACTTGTTTGTTTTCCCAACCCTGAATCCACTTCAGCTGATACCTGAAACTTGCCTAAAAAAATCCCTTATCAAGAACAAGTAGCAGATAACACCATACTACTGCCACAATAACACTGCCTATTCCTACAGAAACAGTATTTGCATCACTAACAAAAACATTGGCATTTAATAGTTAAACACAAAATTACTTGCGACAAAGGAATTTTTTTTTCATTGAAGGTGTGAGTTTTTACATCAGCATTAGTGAGAACAGAAACTGGCCAAGTAACCATCTGACTGCACATGAAGGAAAACAAATTGATCACAAGAGCACTTAATTTAGTAAAATTGCACATTCATGTTTATTATTTGCCTTCCCCTTTCATCTTATAAAATAAAGCTGTGTACACCTGTAAATGTCTTCTTGTTATTGATGAATGTCACGACATTAAAAGATCATATAAGATCTAAGGCTAGTTCATATTTCGTTAAGGGCAGCTACACTGGGAGAGGATCAAATCACACCATAATTAAAGGGATATATTCCTCTACGTCCTCCTAGAGCAACGCTCACTGGAACGAGGTGCACCTACAGAAACACGTTGCTGCCACTTCCGAGCTCTCCAGCACACACACGACCTGCCAAGGGCACCAGCTCAGCTTCCCCACAGGCAAAATGCCCTCAAAGGCACTTGTCCTACAGGCAAGGTTCTAGGTAGGGCAGCCCATCTGCAGCGGGGTGCTGGTGAACACACCACAGCCCTGAGGGATACGTGAAAACCAGAACTTACCTATTTGCACAGCTTCTGAGGGCAGCCATCGTTTAAACGAAAACAGTGACTTGGAACAAAGGGAAGAACAATTCCTTTGTGCCGCATCTTGGGCAGCAGCTGTTGCCACCTCTCCTTGCTGTTCTCACTCAATGGAACACGTGGCCAACGGGGACACGGAGGTGCCACCAGCTGCCTGCTCAGCAGAGCTGGCAGCAGCCTCAGTGGACACCAACAGCCCGTTTGTACTGCCTTGCCTGGTCCCTCAGGTCTTGCTTGGGTTTTGGAATATCCAAAATTGCAGCCAAAGAGCTATTTAAAAAACCTTTTATCTTCCTTTGTCCATTTAGGAAATCCATACAAGCCAGGAATCATTTGGTTCAAAACCAAATTTATCTTCTCTGTTATTTTGAGGAAAACACCCTAACTACTATCAATTGTCTGTAGGGTTGACGTAGAAGATGCTCCACCGTCAAACCTCTCAAATTGATTCTTATTTACTCTTCTTTTTCTCACATTGGGTCCATAAGGCCTGATGTATTTACACTAACACCTTCTCTTGCAGCTAAACATCTCTTTGGAAATTTTGCCTCTATCACTCATGTAGCACCTTTAATACAGTGTAGCAGATCCTGTCCTGCTGGCTGCAGTTCATTGCTTTTTCTTTTCAATTTTTTTTTGTAAAGTCATTAGAAAACACTGGAAATAAATTCATGAGCCCTCCAGAGTAGCACATTTAATTGGTGTTTTTTCACACGCTCTGTAGGACAAGTACAAGTCATGTTTCAAGCTCAAGCAAAAGGACTGATTTAAAGCCCTTTTTCCTTTGATATCAAACTGGGATCACTTCATAGGAATATGACTATGTTGAAAAGAAACTGACTTATATTTTAAACCCTTTAAAGCAAATCACAAGAATGAAACTTTATGACATCATTTTAAAGCAATTTAAGGATAAAACTAGCTAACAGAAAATACTAGCATCTGTTTAAAACCTTCCAAAATTAAACTAAAACTTTAATTTACTGCATTTGGGGTTACATATTTGTACTTTCACATAGATGTAAAAATGTAGTGGACCTAAGCATAATACTCAAGCAACTAACATGGGCTTTTCTTATGGATGATATTTAGCTATTTAAAAATTAATAGCATTATAACTTTCCAGGAAAATGGCAAGCTCTCTGGAGGAGCGTAGCATAATGGCAGCTCAATTTATTTTGAAATGTTTGGTTAGGGCTGACTCTTGGAAATAGCTCAACTGTAAGCCCATACAAATGCAATCCACCAGTGCAGGACTGGGGAATGAAATCCTTTACCACACCTAGAAATGCAAAGCCTGATTCAAAACAGCTGCTTCTAAAGGTTCTATCATCTGCTCAGGAGGGTAAAATAACAAATAAAATCAGACCTTACTCTTTGAAATTATGAAAGGTACCCTTATTCCCCTAGGTGGTTGTTTTTAGAAGTTTTACTTGGTTTGTTGTTGTGGTTCTAATACACCTTACAAGTCACATCTGTCTAGCAGGATTTCTGGAGGGGATTTATCTGCCTGCAATATCTCTTCTTTAGTGTTCAGCTCCTTCTTGGTTTAATAAATTTTCTCTCAGCTTCTAAAAGTCATGGTGCCATTTTAGGACACGACTGTGCTAAAGAGAGAGCAAAGTGTACCAGGTAGCTTAGCTAAAATCATTTGCTACTGTGTGATGCATCTGTTACAGGTTTTCTCCTGGACCCAGATAAGGTTGGAGCTGATTCATCTACAGATGAATACCAGAAAGTTTAAATTGGAAGAGGGGATTATAAAGACAGAAAAGTCCTTAGGCCTTTAAACGATGAACTGAAAATGACATCTGCCTCTCCAAGTGACTTTCAGGGTTTACAGCTCTCAGGATATCTTCCAAATAACAACCTTCCAGTGTCCCGTGTTTACCACAGGAAATTGCTCCTGTACGGTGACTACAGACCACTCCACCTGCAGGAGTGTGCCTCACCCTGCTGGCATCTGAGCGGGTACCTGAGCTGCTGCTGCACACAGCCTCGTCCTCTCTTCACCACAGAGAGCCTCTCACCTGTGCACAACTCAGGGAGCCTGGGTGCAAAAGTCTCAGCTGAACAGATGCCAGGAAGACCCACGGTCAGGGAGGAAAACCATGTTAGCCAAAAAGCTTGGCTGTCTGTTACAGGGCAGAAATCTCTCTGCTGAGATATTTGCAAACTCAGGTAAATCTGTCTCCCACCTTGTTCGTGGCCCATGCTCCCATGTCCCACACCTGAAATGCTGACAGAAGAGCCCATGGGTTCCTGCAGGGCTGAACCTCACTGTGTTTACCAAGAGAGGGAATGGCACCCTGACAAGGATCAAGTATGTCAGTAGGACATAAAGCAGGTTCCAAAATTAGCCTGTGACCATCTTATTTTACCAACATCATCACTGTCTCAATGTATATGTTTTATCTGCCAGAAGATACAAGACTCAGCTATTCCTCGAGGTGTTTTTCGAAGCATTTATCTTTAGTTTTGCTTTTCCGCTAAGAGTCTTCAGCTCTAAAGACTGAGGGAATTGCTTAGGGTGACTCACACCCAGGCTTTACTAAAAGCATGCAACCCCTGTGCTCTTACAGGCACTCTTTATTTGAAACAGACTTTTCCTAATAAGTTACTAGAAAAAAAAAAATTAATTGCAGGAAATGGAAAGCCTATGCTCCTTGCACCTCTGGATTTTTGGTCCAAAGGACCCTCCACCCAGAGCTCTGTATCTACCTTACCAGACCACTAAGCTGCATCACCTCCAAGAAGAAAAAGTTTTGTGCATATTGCACAGCTCTGTGTGTACTACCACTACTGAGATCACATTTCATTTTAAATATATGTATACTTTCTAAGAAAGATGGGTAAAACGTTTAAAATTTCAGCCTGATTCTCTTGAAGATTAGTCATAATAAAGTAAAGAATGTATTCCTTTTAGTACTGCCATAAAGATTCAATGAGTCACTGTCCTATAGGTGCCTGGGAGGCAGCAACCAGTGGGAATAGCTGTTTTTACAGTAAACCATAAAAAAGCATTAAGTTACAGAAGTAACTATTAGCTAGGCTGCTGAATCATACATCTCCTGCTGAAGTATTCACAATGCCATGATCTCCTGAGAATTTACCTCTTAAGCTAGAGCTCAGATGTGAAATCACAAAACCTAACAAACTAGGCACTACGGAAATAAGTTGAAAATTAGGGTGCAATCCTGCAACTCAAACAGCATTTAATAGTTACCAGAATGAAGATTGTGTCATGTAACTGACACAGAATCAGCCTCTCGGCAGGAAATATGTTTGTTTATGAATCAGCAACAAAGCACCACCAAAGACATACAATATTTGGGACTTCATCTGAATGTAGCATACTGAACAACAAATTTAATCATCCTTTGCTGTTATATACATCACCAACTCTGCTACTAAAGTGGATTACCGAAGAGATGTATAATATTTGGGACTTCATCTGAATAATAGTGTACTGAACAACAAATTTCATCATCCTTTGCTGTTATACCCATCACCAGCTCTGCTACTAAAGTGGATTCCTTACACTTATTTTGGAAGCTTCATTTAGGTCTTCCTGTCGTGGATTGCTCTGCAAATTTATTAAGTTGCTTTTACAGTAACAGGGCTCCATTGCACAGGTAAGGCAAGCTGTGCCTTTGGTGAGGACCTAATCAGTGTGTACAGATCAGAAGAAAAATATTTGTAAAAAAACCCACCCACTTGGCTCCTACTTTGAATTTTGCCTTTCATCATAACACACAGAGTCACAAGAGCAAAACTAGCACAGTCCAGCACAATGCCTGACATTAATTTATTTTGCTTCCCCGGCAACTTGCAGAAATCCTTCATAACATATTTATCATCTGCTCTTGAATCATTGAATGATACTGGTCTCAGCTACTTTTTCTGGCAAGATTTCCAAGGCCTCATGAGCAAGAAGCTATCTCAAAGAAGAGCACTAAGAAGTTCAATTAAAGACAACTTCACCAAAAAGAATAGCAGATGTCCTCATGTACTAAAGCAACTAAAGGACACAATATGTGCTTTAACTAACTTGGCATTTGCAATATAATCTGTACCTGTGAGTTTGCTCTTGGAGACACAAGCCCTGGGTTGCATATTGGCTGCTGGACCCTGACAATGCAACTCAGCTGTGCAGGTATCAGTGTTTCTGCACCATTGTACAGGAACTGAAAATATCCTTTGATACTGTGCTGAAATTCATCTACAACACTGGCTTGTGGCTGATGATTGATGAGAAAGCTGCAATGACAGTTTTGTCTGAGACAAAGAAAACCCTGGGACTGAAACTTACTGTAAATAAATTTAAGCTAACCGCACAGCCCTGGAATGCTGTTGCTTTAAAAGTCATCAATTGTTTCTTAAACTCTCTTAAATCACCATAAAAGCATGACTAAAGTTTAAAAAAATCCAATCAGAAGAACCCCCCACAGATAAAAGTAGCTTCATGCTTTATATAAGATTTTTGCTCAGTACAGAAAAATGTCTTAAGTAAACAAGTGATGGTATATGATTCAAATTACAACTGTACACAGAAGTAATTTTAAAAAAACTTTGTCCTAGAAGAATGACTTGCACTCCAATGAATTGAAATCTAAATTATAAAGCTTAATTGTATTATGAATACTGTGTCTTTGCTACAGCTATGTCTGCCTAAGCATACACTGTACTCCTAAGGGATTACTTTTAAAACACAAGAGATTTCACCCTAGCTACTTTTCCCTCAAGAAATGCTTCTAAAAAACTCCTACCTTTGTATCTTACAACAATAAACAAGTTAGAAGGTTCTTGTCTTGACAAAATTATTGATTATGAGTTTCAAGGATTAAAGCCTAATATATATCCCAGAAATTGAATGATTATATTTTGACGGCAGTTAAGCAGGTATTAAGACAAATATCTCAGAACTATTGATGAGTCTTTTTCATAATAGGACAGAAAATGCACACTTACAACTGCACAGGTCACAATTTTGCTCTCAATCACCTCATTCTCACCAGAGTATTTCCCATTTTCCTGCTATTAGATGGTAACAGCCCTAAGTAGATCTACCAGGAGCATAAGATATATTCCCCCCAGCGTGAGGATATTCCCCTGGCCCGCTCCTGCATTTCAGGACTGTGCTGTGGGTTGGCACCTCAGTCATGCCATCAGCCCTTCCCCAGGCAGGAGGGAGGCTCCTAAAGCCAGGGACACCCCAACCAGCAGCAGCCTGTGCTCAGCACCCGCGAGCCCGGGAACACCTGCCCGTGTCTGCCCGCAACACCAGGTAAACCAGTCTGCCAAAGGGGAGCTACACGCCTTGGGAGTAAGGGTTTTAGACAGGTTTTTCCTTCAGTAATTTGTGTGGAGGGCTGGTTGAACTCAGAAGATCACACAGTAATAGGAGAACTAATATATGAAGTTGCACAAGGGAAAACACAAGACAGCAAGCAGCTGATTAGGAAGAAGACTTGGGGACTGTTTCAAGCTTCGGTGTTTTTCTTAATCTGGATTCAATTTTGTTAGAGACACTACTTCTTTCCTTTTTTATCCCTTTTTAAAAGATTGATCCCTGTATTTCAGTGACTATGTGACTATTCCTGCTATTTATCTATTTATTCTCATTGGTGCCATGCCCTAAGCACCTCTGCCAGGCTTCCTAACACACACAGATCTCCCATGCAGGGCTTCTACACAAGGGACAGGCATCTGGGGCAGCAGTTCCCAGGTTAAGGAGGGATCATCATACTGCTGTTACTGCCAAGAAATGCATCTTCCACTCAGTCCCACCAAGAAGTTTCAGAAAGTCTCTTTGCTTCTTCCAGCTACATCAAATCATACAAAACCACGCCTTACCTTCTCCAAAGGGCTCTGCTTCCCTCAGATGCTCTCAGCCACAACATTACTGCCTTGAGAGTAGAGAAAAATTTCAGCCAGCAAAAACTACCTAGTTGAATAGGAGCAGATCCAGAAGTACACTGAATGCAATTCTTGGCAGCTTGAAACTTTTACCCTCTCCTTTCTCATTGACAAATTGTACTGTAAGAAAGACAATGGACTCCTTCAGCATCTGCGTGAAATTTCTTTATTCATTTAGCTTTTATGAATGAAATCGTTTAGGAAATCATAATTTGCCTCTGGGAAAGTAGGCTAGCAAACTTGAATAAATGTAATTACTTGCTTGTTAGTTATTCCTCAAGATGGATAAAGGTTTCTGAAAAATCTTGACATGGTGTGGGAGAACAATTAGATCTACCCTTCATCTCTTCCACGACTTCCTACACGATCTTCTGCTACATTAATCCTGGGAAAACCAGGGGTTTTTCTTCCAAGATTTCCCACCCACGTGACCATGGCAGCAACAGTAAGCTCACCAAAGCTGGCCCAGGCATGGTGGTAATTGCAATAACCAGTGTCACCAGGACATGCACAATTTTACAAGGGCATTAAGCAACTCCCAGCACCAGGCACCCAGAGCAGAGCCCCACCTTTCTGAATCAGTTCTTTCAAACTACTGACACAGAGCACCAAAGATCTCAGTTTGACTTCCCCAAAGAGCGGAACACAAGCTGCAATTGTTAGTTACAAGAATACAAAACCTTAGCTGGAAAGCTCTTTAATTGTCCTTTTTTTCTAAAAACAGTTTTATCTTGGCAAGCAGTTTATAAACATTCCTCTTATCTACTGCTGGGGTTGTCAGATTAATTGTTTTTTCTTAAAACAGTTAAGATCTTTAGATAGATTAATTAAAATCTACATTTTAAAAAATAACCTCAAGCAACCTGCTTTCTACTCAAATTAGCATATGCATTTGAAAATGGTCTTTGCAACTTTTGTTTCAAACAAAAGACATAAAACAAAATAAAAAATCATAACAGGATTTTTAAATAACTCATTATTTTTTGTTTAGTTGATATGAAATCCAGACAAATCCTCCTTATATTGAGCTACTCCATAACAATTCACTGAAAGCACTTCTGGAAAAAGACAAAATTCTTGTTCTATTTTAAAATTGTGCACTGAAGCATTTGGAATTGAGCAAATCCTACCTTAACGCAGAAAGCACTGGAGCAGATATTTAAATTTCCTTCCATGATCCCAATAAGTAAGTTGTAAAAATAAGGTAACTCTCATGCGTGTTTGCAATATTGTAGCTTTGGGCCCCTGACCACCCAAATGTGTCTGCAAACTAGAATGACCACACAGTAAGCAATGGTACAGAAAAAAAACCAAAGAATCCAGGTCTAATCTCCCAGACATGAACTATTTTCAGCCTTCAGTTAACACTGTTAAAAATTATATTTGTATTCACAACCCAAGTTTTTTCTTAATGTACTGGTTTGAAACACACGCGATGGGATTTGAGAGCACACAACGCAGAGGAAAGTATAAGTGAAGCAGTGAAAGCTGTATATGCACTCTGTAAGCCTCATATTGCTTGCAGGAAACCAAATTAATATGTTAAATGTTGGTACCACTTCAGCACATCATCCTCTCCCTCTGAGACGAAGAGGAACACACAGAGCCCCCACCAGGGTTACACATGGCCTGGCTCTGGCCACGTCAGAGCCAAACTCAGGTCACTTACTCTCCTCGTGTTCTTCATGGAAGAGAGCAAATAGAAAACTGGAAGGTAAAACAGGAAACTGCTTTTGAACAAACAAATTTGTTGCATTTAATGTTCCTTGTTACATTTAACACCTTGGTCAATAGACATTTTACCCACAAAAAAGTTTTTCAAAACCAAACAGAAGGAATTCATAAGGTGAAACTGGCATAACCACATCTGTTGACAAACTTAAAGCAACAGTGAATGCTTTTTAATTTCTCCTGTTCATTCCTTGCCAGGTTTAAAGTTTTTCTCACGTTTGAAAACAAAAGAAAAAGAAAATGAAACACACACCACCTAGTAAAAGCAATTCTACCAGTCTTTAACAAAAGGTAACACTCTTCTCTTCATGCATATACTCTTTGTAAACGATTACATATGCAAGAAATTCTTGTGGCTGGTTATGTTTAAGCTGCTTGGCCCAACAACAACATTGTATTTTTAATAAGAAAAAATAAACCTCTATAGATACAAAAGGACCAAATCCAAGACCCAGATTTATAAAGCCCATGGAGCAAATAGAAAGGTGGATATAGCAACCAAGAACCACCAGTAACAAAAGCCTTCAGGTGGTGCAAAGCCACAGCACATTGCACAGGACCTACCACCTCACTCTTTGCTTGGGAACCTTTCCCCTCCAGCACAAATTCAGAACAATAGAAAGATAATCAAAGCAGAAACAGCTTTACACCTTCAGGTATACCTATGAAGTGCTCAAAAATCAAACAATCAAGGATTTTACTCATTGTGCAAGTTTAATATTTCCCAATACACACTGAATAGCTGTACAGTATACTGGAGCACTGATTTAACTGGATCTAATTTAGCATTGTCTGACAACTCAGACTAGCTTGCTGATGGCAAATACCACTGTTTTAATATGTGAAAGGTCCTGGATTTGTTGGGAAAACACACTAAATAAGGAGGTGGCTCCTTTAGAAGTGCAGAGTTCAGCTGGTGGCTTTTAAAAGCATCTAGTTTGTAAATGTTGGCTGCATTTTGTCACTGAAAGTGATTGCTTTGAAGACAGGCAACAAAAACAGCAGCTTCTGTTGTCTGCTTCACATAATTACTTTTAATGTCTGCAGTTGCTAGTTGGTCAGGCTCTGAGAGAAGGTGAGCACAAGAAAGTGGGTTAATTTACTGCCTTCGCCTTGGATTTCCTTCTTGTGCGCTGGAAAACCATGACAATAGTGCTATCTTGCTTCTTGTTTAGCATAAATCCACTTAAAAGTTTGTTATAAGTAGCAAGCTATTGTTTGTAAATTGAGTAATGATATAAAGACTGAAATGAAATACATCAGAGAAACATGGAGAAAAAATAGGGTTTGGTTACATATTAGAGAGATGCTATATTTCCAGGCAGAGGGCTTCCAGGATTATGCTTTAGAGGTGTTATTACTGTAGCTTGATGGAGTTCAAAAGGCCTATTTCCCAAATGGTATCGTGAAAGATTCACAGTTACCCTGTCTTAGAGCAAACCAACCTTAGGAATATTTGTCCTCCTGCAGATGCCCTGAAATGACCTAAATCCTTTATTTGGCCTAGAAACACAATAAAGCATACAAGACAATTTCCAGAAAGTGCTCTTTTGACTTTCTGGAGTCTAAAACCTCTTCTTAATCCTACTACCTCTTCCAGGCTGGAAGCAGACCAGCCTTTACTCCTCTTTACCAAACCCCACCAGCATGCCTCGTGCTTAGGGACACCATGGCAATAACCCAGCACATAGGAAAACAAATGTGTCAAGGTCTAGCCCATAAAATGCTGCTTGGAAGACAGACTGGCACAGCTTAATCAGGTGTTTGCCCTGTTTAGGAGATTGCTTTACAGTTTCCTGGGGGGCAGACCCAAAGGGCAAAGGATTGCAGAAAGGCTGGATGTTCTTCAAGAAGGAAGTCTTAAAAGGTGCAGCAGCAGGTCACCCTCACGTGCTGAAAGAGGAGCCAGCAGGAAAGACCACACCAGCGTGGCTAAAAAGAGCTCTGCATGGAACTTAAGAAAAAAAGGAATCTATGACCTTTGGAAGAAAAAGGAGATAACTCAGGAAGACTAAAAGGATGTAGTAAAGTTATGCAAGGGAGAAATTAGACTGGACAAAGCTCAAGTAGAACTTACTCTATAATATCATAAGTTACAACAAAATATTTCTATAAATATATTATCAATAAAAGCAAGGGTAAGGAGAAACTCCATCCTTTATTGAATGTAGGAGAAAAGAGTGACAAAGGATGAGAAAAAGGCTGAGGTATTCAATGCCTTCTTTGCCTCAGTCTTTTAGAGTAAGATGAGTCATTCTGCAGGTACCCAGCCTCCTGAACTGGAAGACAGGGATGGGGAGCTGAGGGAAGCCCCCACAATCCAAGGGGAAACATTCAGTGACCTTCTACACCATTTTATGTGTACAAACAAGTCCATGGGGCCCAGTGGGAACCACCCAAGGGGAATGAGAGAGTTAACAGTTGGGCTTGAGCTTAAAGGGCTTCTCCAACCTAAATGATTATATGATTCTAGGGTTGATGCCACAGTATTACTCATTCTTTACTGAAGACTACAATACAGGCTACAAAGCACAAAGAGTTTTCTTGTTTCTGCTTTTTTTTTTCCTTGTTTCTGTTTTTCATCTTAAACAAACTTTCCTTTCTTCTGAATCTTCAAGCAATGCAATAACTTTTTCCTCCTTTGGTTTAACTTTAGAGTGGATATGTCAGCCAAAAAACACCACCAGCTGTGGGTATTGATTTCTTCAAAACTCTTTCTGGTCTGACCAAGATCCAGGACACAGGGGGAAAAAAAGAAGTCCCTCCCACATTAAGCTGTGGCATTGCATGTTCAGAACACTTCACTAACCTTGCCAAACTGCTGAACAACATCCTTCAAAGGCTTCAAAAGACTGCAAAGGTCTGCTACTCCCCTTCCCAAGGTGCCAGGGAGTTCATACAAGTCAGCAGTTGTGCAACCTCATTCATGCTGGATTCAGCTCTTTCTGTTTTGGAATAAAAGTCTCCTTTAACATTATTATGAAATATGTATCTTCCCCAAAGTTTGTTACTGGAGGGAAACAGTTTTTCTCCACACCTCTCAGTGGGTGCTGACCTCAGCTGAACCTTTCATGACTCACTGTTGTCCAGAGAATGCAACCAGACAACACAAGTGATTTACCATTCCTTTGCCTCAAGCCCTGCCCTGAGTAGGGCACCACTTTAGAGAGCGGTGATCGTATTTCTGACCCTGCTAAGCAAAGGGTGGCTCAGCAGTCGCACTGGTTTTTAAGTTGTATTTTACACCCGGAGTTACAAACAATTGGTACAAGGACAGCAGCTATAATGCACCACCAAGTCAGCAAAGTTCTCTGCTCAGAGCCAGTCTACCAACCAGCTTTAGCTATCAGCCGTTTGGAGTGGAAAAGACTGGTAAGCCATTGCCAAAACGGGCCTTGTACCAAACCGTCCCTGGCGGTCCAACGTGTTCCAAGCCTGTCAACAGTCAATGTAAACTGTGCTCTGGAAAACTAAAAGCTTCCAGTTTATTCACTTTATCCTTTATTTCATAGCTGCAACAAGGTCTGTAATGTTCAGCTTTACTGGTAATCACAACTTCAACTTTTCTTAGGAACACAACTCATTAGAATGAATAATTAAGCTTAGTTTATACTGTTTCCCTCTAGTACAGTATTTCTCCTGGCTTTCAAGATTTTACAGCTCTGATCCTATTAACACACACATACACGTGTGTGCACTTAGCATTAAATATAAGTTACAGACAGTGATCGTGACTCAAGTTGGGTATGGAATACTCATCCATACTTTATTGGTGGGTGTTGTCCACCATGACATGAGTTATGTACTCATGCTCTCCAAAACTTCCTGTGGCCCCATCAATGTTGAACTTGAATTATTTACAGTGCTCAGAAGCTTCATCCTCCCCAATCCTATGAGCAACAAGAGCACATCCACTACAAATAGCATTTCTCAAAAAAAATGCCCCATCTCTAGTTTGGGCTCAAAAATACCTAGGGAGGTTCTGCCACAGGATATACTCTCAGGGAGTTGTTTCTGTTCCATTTATGGCCCATTAATATTATGACAGAGGGAAAAAAAACCAACCCAAAACAAAACAAATCTTTAGTGTACCTGAAAAACAGACACATTATACTGCAGAATTTTAACATTCACCCAGGGAAGCAAAAACCAAACAAAACAACAAAGATCCGAGACTCTGAATGTACTGTGAGGTCAAAGCTATTTTCTTTGTGATTTTATACGATCCTCTCCCCCAGTTTGTGGCAATCCACTGCAGCCATAAAATTGACATAAATCAGACATATGCGGAGAGCATTGAAAAATGTCAACATTATGAAAAAAATGCCCAGCAGTAACTTCTGAATTAGAAAGCCAGTCATTTAAAACATCTTACACAAGATGGAGAGTTCATCAAATAAGGAGACCCCCCTGCAGTTAAGGAGATTTGCTGGGTTTACCGCATTAACCAAGTTATTTAAGTAGTGCCCTCATGCCATTAAACTTAAAGTGGTGTCAGTGTTCCCGTCTATGCTTTAATTTCCACATTCTATAACCGCTATCAAAACAAAATACTTCAGATTAGACCTAGCCTAACAAGTTTCTTTTTTGTCTTTTTGCTGCTGGTTTGGGTTTTTTTAATTTTTTTTTTATGTTGCCCTGTTTGCATAAATTCCAAGGTGGTGTAAAATAACTTATTTCAACTGAGTTTTTCTTTTAATATTCAGAGACATTTGAGTTTTAATTTGAACATTTATAGCCATCTTCCTTTTTTCTGCTGAAAAAGGGTAAATTGCCATTAGCATGCAATGCCATATGATTGTAGCCTTTTAAAATATCACGTAGTCTGATCCTTGCCAACAACAAGCTCTTGTAATAACTTTTAAGCTTCAGAATCCAGGACAAAAGCTATCAGGCATCTCCCATCCCTCTAATTGCTCAGCACCTTTGAGAATCAGGCCACTTTCACTGAGATGTCTAAATATAGTTTTAGATACTTAACTTTAGGAACTCAGATTTTTGAAAAAATGAGGTCAAAATGATTAAAGTAAATCTCATCACCTTCGACATTCATAATTAAATGACTATTCAAATGAAAGTAGTTGCTTAAGACTGTGTGTTCTTTCTGGAAGTACTCTGTTTTGAGTATTTCTTTCTAATTTGCAATATTTTATGGCTTTACTACCAAGACAGCTTGCTCTCAGTGTCTGGAACGCAGTGGTACATTCCAGCAGGTTTGCAAGCACAGAAGCACCGTTCTGCCACCCTTCTGATACAAATAGCAGCGTTCTGAGTGCTTCAAACAGCTCAGCAGGAGCTGCAGAGGCAATATTCCAGCAGGTGCACTAATTTGCTGAAACACAAGGCAAATTTCCCCCCTGCTTACCACAACAGGAAATGATAGGAACTGGAAACTTCAGCCAGGAAAAGCTACAGACTGGGCAACACCTTTCTTCTTTGGGAAGCAGAGATCCCTTTTCCCACTCTGCATTTTCCTCTGCAGGAGTCAGAGCACTGCTTGTAACAAGGTGTGACAGCCCTGAGCAGCTGATGGATGGCACCTTATCCTGCCCACCCTCCTGAGAAGTTCAGAGCTGTGCCTTCCTTTCTTTTTCTTCTCTCATGTTTAGTCGTAGCTCAAACTTCCGACAGCTAACATGACATAATCGTGTTTAAACTAAGACTAAATGTGTCTTGCCCAACAAGAGAAATATTTTACCTCCAGCTCAATAGTGGGGCAGCAAAAGAGCACTCATTCAGGATTATGGAATCAACTGCAAATTATAAGAAAAGCACAGTCACTGAATTTATTTTTTTATTTAATCCCACAGCAATTCTCTGAAGTTACTCCCACTATTAGGATGATTTCAACCGAGATCATTCTGTGTGCACATGCTGGTAAAGGCATTGTAATGCCTACAGAGTCATCTGTAAAAATGCAAACCCTAATATACAGCAGATAAAGGAAAAATTACATTTTCCCCCGCTGCTTGTGGTTAGTCTGGATGCCTCAATCCAATTTTCCTAACTGACATTACATTACTCTGCAGTTACATGTTTGCACTTCAAAGTTTATCTCCTAAATCTTGAGCCATACACTTCAGTCATGTCTGCGGAATATGTGATGTAATCTCACTAGATGTGTGTAATTAGAAAGATATAATCAAAAACCATAACCCAAAGGAGGACTTTTTTTTTCTTTTCCAGACTTTAAATTCATAGACAATGTTGAAATTAATTTGTAATTTAATCCCTGTATGCAGCAGATCACCTAAGTATACAGTGCATAAACTGAAAGGGCTTTCTTTGCAGAGAAAAAAAAGAGATGGTTCACATGACACTTCAGTATTTACAACATGCAGAGAACCCCCATACATGTACTGCTTCTACAGAAATAGATTGCAGCTCCCCCTGTACATCTACAGGACCCAAAGGAATATATTTTCTTCTTATTACTGTTACTCAAGAACAAAGTACTTAAGCTCACTTTCACCTCCAGTTCAGCACAGCACTGCAAACCAGGAGTGAAAACTTTTCTCATTGTAATAACAAGATGAAAATATCATTAAAATATGCAGCAATCTCAGTGAATGACAATTGGTATTACTAATAGTCAGGAGATTAAATGAAGGGGAAAGAAGTTTGGTCTGGGTATTGGGAATGAATTCCTAATGGCAAGACCTGCAGTGCACAAGCCCAGCAGCCCTGAAGGCTGCAGGGACAGCTCTCTGGGAGCTGGGGCTGATCTGCACACACAGCTACAGCAGCTCACCACAGAGAAACGTGTAAGGCTTTATTTATTTATTTACGCTGTTCGACACACACAGTGCTTTTTGAAAACACACAGGGATGAAAATCACAGCCCAAGAGCTTCAAAGGAAAGCTTTATCAGTGGAACGACTGGCACTGCTCCTCTGAAACCAGCTTCTGAATGTCCAGCTTTATCTACAATGAGCCCACCCGGCGCACGGACCGCGCGGGAGCGGCACGCGAGGACACCGCAGGATTGCTCCAACCCCTGCTTCCAAGGGGGCTGGCACAAAGGGCTGGCATCACACACAGGCAAAAGATGGATTTGAACAAAGTTTAGACCCTGTTTAAAACTCTTGCATGAAATTTCTTTTAATGAGAAATGGCCTTTTTTTTTTTAGAGCAATTTCAGAGAACCATTTCTTTCAAAAAAAGAAAAAAATATTGTTTTGCTGTGAAAACAAGAAGAACTACACTGATTGAAACACAGTTAAGCACTCCTGTAGGAGAGTGAAAAAAAATGTGCAAATGTGAATATACACACTTTTGCCCAGTGCAGTCTGACAGGGCACCTTGAGCTATTTCTGTTTCCTAAAGTAGCAGGTCAGGGACCTGTCTGGCAACACCCAGCCAAGCTGGATCCAGGAACCAACTCAAACAGCAGCACAGCCAGCAGACTCTTCTTCCTCCCAAGAACACAGCTATCACATCTTTTGCCACTCAGCAGCATCAAAACCAAATTAACCACAAAGAGTTTTCTGATAATTCTTACCCCCATCCTGCACAAGGTAAATGTGCATGGGAAACACTTTGAAATGTGCCTGATGGTCATATTCCTTATGTAAAGGCTACTGAAGAAAACCAAGTGTGCTGAGCAGCTGAATTGGTTAACTTTTTGTTCTGTGAATTGCATCATCCCCTTTTATGAGTGACATGGTCACTTATTAAAAAACATGTCATATGAGATGTTTTACAACACATTAATATCTGCTTCTCAACCACCAGCCATCTTATTAAATTCTCAGCGTGTTCTCACTTTGGAGCCATCCAGATAATATAGACAGCAACATTAACAGCAATAAAGACATTGCTAGATGTAATGTAGTATCTAATTAACAGTGATCTCAGTGGGGCACGGCCAGAAGAGGACAACTGAATAAAAACCATCTGCATTATTTAAAGTTACTGAAATATACAATTAATGGCAGCAGCACCCATTTTAATTAAAACTTAGAGGTTGTGATCCAAACTGGCTGAATCTGACACAAAAGTAATGGTCTCGATCAGGTTTAAAGCAATTAGTCAATATCCAGCCATCTTTTTCTTGTCTTTCCCAATTATTTATGGTTTAATATCTATTAAAGCCCACTGCCATGGCCATCCCCAGGCACCCAAATTCCATACCGTGAGAACAGAGCTCTAGAGACCTTCTGGAGCTCTTACACCCTCTGCCTCTTGTGTTGGCTGACCACTGCAACGGGGGTCAGGGTTGCTCATGCCTCCTGCAAGCTGCTTAGCACAGGCTGAGCATTGTCAGGATGAGCAGAAAGCAGAAAGTCCTACAGCTGGCAAGGCCTCAGGATTTTCAAGAAATAAAATGGCCACACTGGACCCTAATGCTGAACAAAAAGAAGCCACTTGTTAACATATTCTTCTCTATTTTAATCTCCTGCTCTTCTTCAGTGCCAAAAGGGTGCTTCTACTCCAAGCTGTAACACAAAGGCTTTGTTTCTGCGTTTGCTACACACACCCTCAAAGGTGCTTTCCAAGTGCTCCATCACCTGTTTCCCTCATCATTTTTGTAACACACAACGGCAAAGAGGAACGTTGTCTGTGTCAGTACAGGGAAGCATTTCTGCGAATACGCAAGAGTCCGTGGTTGTAAATGTCCATCTACATTCACTAAAGCCTCCCCAAGCCACAGAATCTGCTCTCAAGCAAGAATTCAAGTTGCATGATCACTGAGCCTCATTTTTTTTGGTACTCCATTCTAAGGAGATATTTTGTTTTTCTCTTCCAGAGTAGCACTTCCCCCTCAACTTGTGAATCATTTCAGGTCTTGTTTTCTGTCTCTCACAGCATGTCGGTTCCAACGCTCTGCTTTAATGAAAGACTTGGCAAGCCAGTACAGTTTTTTCACCTGTAGTTTTTAAAACTAATTTAGTATCTTCTCAAGCAGCACATTCCCTTATAGCCCACATCAAGATAATGCTTCAGCCATGTGTGGATGAAAGCCTCTCCCTTCCCTGACACAGCCAATCCAAACACGAGCAACCACTCCCAGGAAGCTGCTGCTAATAACATCTTTCCCCAATTTCCTTTTTCAGTTTTTCTTTTTCATTCATTCTCCTCAACAGGATATTGAAAGGTTTCTGACCTCCATAAAGGTCATTGCATTAAGAGATAGCAAATTCTTCTCTCAGCTTTGATATTTCCTCACTTCCCAGCATTTCAAACTTTGGTATAAATTCTTCCGCTAACTAAAAACTTCTTGCAGAGACTCTCCAAAATACCCATCCCAAAGTTTTTGCTTTCATCTCCAGTTCAGAACTTTATTTATTTAATCAACAAGAAATAAGCATTGTTCACTACTTTGCCTTTTGTTTTTCTATTCCCCAAGTAATCATCCATTGCACATCACTTTCACACACACATCCCTAATTCAACAGTCTGCTTTCAGGGATTTAAAAAAAAAAAAAAAAAAAAAAATCAGTCTTGGCCAGACTGGTTATTGAATCATTGAATCACAAAGTACCAGCTAGAAATGCTTCCTCATCGTGGCTTTTCATTCAGACATCTACTAAACATTGTATGTGGAAGCTTTTCTATTTAATGGTAACTCACTAAATGGGCGTTGTCAACATGCTATATATTTCATTTGAAGGATGTTTTCCTGCACAACATGTGCCATGATTTCCCTAGGCTCTGAGTTGAAACTGAGATTAAATGTTTTTGATAGTTCACTCTTTTTCCTTGTTTTCCACAGTTCCTGCTTGATATTTAGCAGGTTTTAAGTTTTATAGAATCTGACAATAGCGGACTGCAATGCATTATTTACAAAACTTTTTACTTCAGTCTTCTACCTGATTTTGTTTGCAAAGTCAAACAACTCATAGACAGAAAAAAACGTTTAGAATTTCTTGATTTGTTAAAAACTTTATATGCACGAGTTATTTAAAACAGTAAGTCTGTAGTCAAGGAACTGGGAAAACAGTGTTGAGATCAACAGAATAAAATTTTCACTTAGTAATTGGAAAATTTTTACAGGATCAGACTGATTTCTGAACAGAGTATAACTTATTTAACTGAGATAAACCAGGTAAAAAGAACAAACAATTCTTTCCACAACTGCCAAAATAACAATTGCAGTCTGACTTGTCTTTAACAAAGCCTGGCGTCTAGATAATAAATCACCTCAGTTCAGCTTGCCATAAGACTTTTTTTCCAGCAAAACTAAACTCCTATAATTTTAAATTGCATTATTGTTTCCACATCCGTTCAGTCAAGTCCATGAACATACTGATCGAGGGGAAAACCTAAGAAGTTGGGGAGAGTGGTTTGAAATAGTACAGTCAGTAAAAAGGTTAAATTTTACTAGTCATTTCATGTTTTTAATTATTTGCTCTGTTTTAATTTCATGCCAATAACTATCAGTTTTAATGCTGTCAAACTAGGACTTTGTTTAAACTTTTTAAAACTTTGATGTTTTAACACTTACAAATTTCAAAAGGAAAGCACATTTGTAAGCACTTGAAGAGGCAAAGTGAAAGAGGCCAGAGCTTCAGAGAGCATCAGGACTCTGCTTCCTGACACCTGTGGCCTGTAGGACCAAAAAGCTCCTGCCAAACACTCCCAGAGCCCACTGTGACATTCCTCCTTTCTAAGGCTTTCACTCAGCATACATTAAACCAGTCTTGGGTTTGACTCACCCACACACCAAAAGCTGTGTAAAGGATGAAACGTGAGGAAGTGATCTCATTCCAAATCCAGCAGATCTTTCATTGCCTGACTATGGATGTGGGAATTTCCTGCTGCTTCTGTAACAGAGATTTTTCTGGGGCACTTTCCAAGGCTGCACTACAGAACAGATTTACCAAGTTCAGTACTAACAAACTATAGCAGGATGGTGTGCCAGAGCCCACAGATGGCTAATGAATAATTTGCTAAAAAAACACTTCACCATATACAAGACAATGCCTAAAACATTATGGAAAATCTGATGATTTCAGCAGTCCCAGGCTCAGCCCATATCTGACATCACTGCTACACCACAACTTATGTCCCATGTTCAGCCCCTAATCAAAGAGCAACAGCAAGCAAATTTTCCTCCAGACTGTACATAAAACATCCCCTTCAGAAGGGATATCCAATCGCCCCCACTACCTCTAAGAACACAATCATTTCCAGAATCCATAATATATTATCTTTGAAAACTGCTCATATCAGAGCCCACTGCTACCAAATTAAACTACCAGCATCGCTTAAATAAAACAAAAGCTCGGAACATCAATTTCAACCTCATAATCTTTTGAGACCTTTCTCATGACAAACTGCTACAATGAGAACATAAAATATTCCATTTTCTTCCAGCTCTGTATAGTACAGGTACAGCATTTCTAAAAGTAAATTAAAGCAGTATTTTGTCTTCTCTACTTGTTGTCTTTTTTTAAACAAGAATAAAATATGAACTGAAGGTTACACCTGTGTTTGAGTTGAAATTTTTTTTTGACACATTGCTAAAATACTTCGTTCTCTGTTGAAGTGGCCTGTTTGCCATCAGTTTTGCCCCTTACAAGCTTAATACCACCTTTTCTCACACCATATAGCCAACACACCTTTGTAACCCTTCTTGTGTCCAGCGGTAGCTTAACAACAGCTTTCCAGTGAACCTGAAGATGAGCAAAAAAAGCTATAAAGCTAACAGGAAAAAGGTAAAGAGGATCTGCAGAAATAGTGAGCAGCATGCAATCATTTTGTATTTTACTAGTCACCTGCTTCTTGTTATCCAAGTGCAGCCTTCCTTACACCTAAAAGCAGCAACACTTAAAGTCAGACGGAAAAACATCATGTTTTACATTTGCTCATTCTTCCTTGCAAGACAAATACAAAGCTCTGTATTGTACCAAAAAATGGCTTTATGCACTGCTTTTTTAGCAAAATGAAATCACAGTAAATGAATAAGGAGTCTATCCTGAATTCCATCCTGACATGCTGAGAATATAAATTATGTTTTATAAAACCATCGTACATAACTAATCTAGATGGGTGCTGCTCACACAAGCTATTAGCCAGCACTTTAAAAGGTGCAGTCTAGTTTAGTGGAGATAATTTTAATTGACTCAAGGGTGTATCTCAATGGTCATGAAATTGTTAGGAAAATGTATTGCAGGGAAAGAGCATTCCCTCAGCTGTGGGGAGCACAGTCAATGCAATCTAATAATGCTCTGGGTTTCCAACTGCTAGATGCATTTTGCGATTGGAAGTGATTGCATTGAGGATGTAGATGGGCCACATAAATGGAAGCTTTTATTACTGGTTAGCATAATTACTGCGACTGTCTGCACTGTGTTTGCATCTGCTGGGGCTTGGTTAAGATTTTTGGAGAGCCAGGTAATGAGAGACTAGTTGTTTTCACAATGAGCTGCTTCCCTGGCTATTTGCATGAAATGCTTTCTTGGGGTTTTCTGCTTGTCTTCTGAAGAGGATAAAACACATGAAATGGGCAGGGCCCTAACACCACTACCTGAAGAACCCACTAAACTATGGTAAATCACTGGTCAACAAAGAGCTCAAAGCAGTTACCATGAGGCATCCCCCCAGACTCACAAATGTTATCTGGGAATCTAGTTAAACAAGGAAAAGGATATTATAAAAATATCTGTTCATTTCTACTGTATCTTGGGAGTATTTAGCAGCTTGAAAGAGATCTTAATTCAAAAACCCCAGACTGGAGACAGTATTTGTAAATTAATCATCATTCTTCTCTCCCTCTCCATTTTTGGAATGTTTCTTTTGTTGTTGCTTTTTACTCTTTTTCTTACTTGAAACCTTTCTTACTCCTGCACTTCTTTCTCTCCTTTTCTCTTGCTCATGTTTTAGGCAATAAACAGTTTCTTGATTTTAAATAAACTCCATATCTGATTTTCTTATTGAATTTAAAGCAGGGGTGTTATGTTGTTCAGTCGAGCAAAGCTCTGCTCCTTTCATACCATTGCCCACATTATCGCCATGGATTCCCTGGGAGTCACCAGGAACCCATCATGCAAGGACTTGAGTGCTATGCTGACATATTTCCTTTCAACAGCAGTCAAACCCAAAGTTTCAGCTCTAATCTTTGAGGTCTGCCTCAGGGTTGGCCTCTGCCACCTCTGCTCAGTGGGGTGACCCCACAGCTGAGACCCACGGCCATGGGAAATGGTGCTCTGGGCAGCTGCACCTGGGACACTCAGTGTCTGCAAGGGATTGTGAGGCTGGGCTGTGGTTCTCTCCTCTGGAACAACAAGGACTAGCGCTCCCTCTTTTGCCTTGCCTTCTCCCACCTGGCTTTTGAAATAAATGGGTAAGGGGGAGGAGAAAGAAGAAATTAGAAATAGCAATTGCTTTAACAGAGGATTTTTCATTTGCTTTGAACTCTGATCACTACTACCAGGAGACTGTCTCAGCTGAGAGCCTCCCAGTGTTGAGCATATTGCATTTCCCTTTAAGGGACAGGCATCTAAGAATTCCTTTTGCCTTTGATTTTGCCCAATACCCAGAGAGCACAAGCAACCAGCAGAGGCCTTTGACAGGTTGTTGGCCCTGGTCTATGTGCCTGCAAAACAGATCAGACCTTATCGTGGCTGAGCCAGACAGCATCACACCCCCGGAAGGGCCCTGGGGCCCTGAAACCACAGCCTCACTTGTTGAGCCAAATCGGATCTTTCAGCTTTGAGTCCTGCCAGTGCTGGAACATGAGTGGTGCTAAGCTAAAGCTACTTATCTAGCTCATTTGCAACCAAATTTTTAAGATTAACTAGTCTACCACTGCTGTAGCTGAAGATTTAATTGGTCTTGAAACAGCAAGGGTACCATAAGTCAGGATGCAACAATTTCTTATTAGCCCCAGGAGACACAGCACCTACCTCTACAGAAGAAAGTAAGGAAATTTGGAAGCCTCTGATTATATTAGCACAGATCATTTCAAGAGAAACAGGTATTCCACCCACCATTGAGGCTGGGACACTTGCACAGCAGGTGCACTTAGCTGGTGTGCTGCAGTTACCTTTGCATCACACATTGAGCCAGGAGGATCTCGTTTTCTAGTCCATGGGTCAACATATTAAAAGGATTATTTTTTGATACTACATTTGCATGCACACAATTGCAGTTCATTAAAATGGATCCAGCATCTGTGGTTTCATATAAATTTAAATACAAGACAAATGGGGAGGAAAAATGTTTTCCGGTTCCTTTTGGTTTTTGGTTTTTTGTTTTTTTTTTAACTTCTCTGTCATGCCTAGTGATGGAGGCTGATCTCAGGCAGGATGCTGTGTCCCAGCTACAATGACAGTGGTACCCAGCTGTAATTAAGGCTGCTTGGGTTCACACATGCGACATATGTTTGGGAGGGGTTTTTGTTTATTAAAACCAGTACAACAGTCTGAGTATTAGAGATGCTTCTCTTTACTGCACCAAAAAAATAAAAAACAACCAAACTTCTGCTTGCGTTTCTTCAAAGCTGTCTCCGCAAAAACTAAAATCCTGAAATTCATTTGGCTTTACAGCACCTCGAGTGATCATTGTCATTGAAAAATCTGGCATACTACTCTTTTATCAACCTAGTCAATCAAAAATGGCTTAAAACCCACTGTAGGCCAAACACTAGGATTTAGAATGCAATAAGCTTGTACTAACTGCATTCCGAATCCTGTATATTGTGTTTCACAACATGTAAGGCTACCAATGTAACAAGTACCAAGCAAAGCTTTTGTCTAAGAGGAAATAGTAAACATCAGTCTTTAACCTTCCACAGTAAATGCTTGCTGAAAAACTGAAAGCTAAAGTGAATATCTCTTGGGTACTGATTGCTCCGCTTTCCACAGAGCTAGAAACACGCTTTGCAGACAGCAATATACTTTTCAAGAATGTTTGGTGCATTAACCACAGAATTATGTATAAATAGTTCTGACTAAAGCTTGCTTTTAGGTACCAGTACAAAGTGTGCCAGGAGGAGACAAAACGTACTTAAAGACCTATTCAAATTTTATTTGAAGAATAAAAATGAGCTTCAGTTAAGACTTTTTTCATTGCTACATCAATGCCAAATCCTTATTTGCAATATATAGAGCTAAAGTGAATAAAAGGATCTATCAGTTCCAATGCTGATCCTTAGATACTCTATTATTATTAAGTACAATCTTTCTAAATGAATGCAAAATTACTGTCACTCAAGGTAATAAGTTCCAACTATGTAACTTGACAAATCTATCATCATTATTACCTTGCATTTTTTCCTCTCCCATTGCAATTGCACAATATTGGCTGCCTTAAATTAATTGTTATTTTAATAGAGTAAGACCAATTTAATGAATTCAAATATGAAAAGGTCTAAATTGATTTTACATCTTTGCTTATCAACCTAGACTGCAATCTCTGTCATAAAAGTATAGGCTCTTCAAAAATAATTGTTCAGGACCAAATTTAAAAGCTTCAGTGAGAGCTTGATTTGATCTTCTATGTAGCCCCCAATTAAAAGAAATACACTATAAAAACAAGGTTGCTTCAATAGAGTGATGACAGCACTGAATTTAATATATTTATTTAAAACCATATAAAAGTTTGTTAAAAGCAAGATGTATAGATCAAAGAACAAATGTTTAATTTCACACAAATTGTTCTCTCCAGATTTTTTAAACAAGTGGCAATATCCTGCTATACTGAGCTTTGTGATCATAGGTTAACAATTGCTTCATCTAAAAAGTAATCACCTTTATGATAGCAAAGTGGAAATCATTATCTTGGTTTTTGAAAGCATATAAATAAGTGCCTGAGACTGTCTATTTCCAGCTTTACTTTGTCTGCCTATTCACACATCACTAATATTATATATACAAACATTAATGTACAAGGAAGCTTAAAAAGCTGAATGTAACCACTCACCCAACAACTGGCCCAAAGTTCAAATAGAGGGCATCTGATGCTAAATATCACTTTTTCTAGTATGTCCTCTTCCAAAAAGTAAACCTTTGCATAGGAAAAATCTTTTATGAAAAGTAAAACAATTGATTTTAAAAGGATCAATATTTCATTTAGGACGCACATTATGCATGACTGCATAATGCCTTAATGGCTGGAAATGAATCACATCCAGAAAATCTAAAACAGGATCCTGTAATAAATATTAGCTTGCCTGTCAGGCAATCAACCCGAACATTTCTGATGAATCTCTTAATCATATGCTTGAGTCAAACCAGTGTCCTGTCACTCCAAGGGATAAACTGCAGAGGCTGAAGCTTTTGAGAGCTCAAATGAGAATAGGATTTTTAAACCATATCTCCAAATTTTACATAGAGAGTCCCATTGATAAACGGAGCCTTGGCTCAGACTCTTTGCAGGACTGTGTGCAGTGGCCGAGAGCCAAGGTTTGAGCACTCAAAGCCAGGGACCCCCAGCACCGGTCCGAGCTGGGGCAGCCCCCCAGCAAGCCCTGCGTCTGCTCCAGGAGGGACCCCCAGCACCGGGCCGAGCTGGGGCAGCCCCCCAGCAAGCCCTGCGTCTGCTCCAGGAGGGACCCCCAGCACCGGGCCGAGCTGGGGCAGCCCCCCAGCAAGCCCTGCGTCTGCTCCAGGAGGGACCCCCAGCACCGGGCCGAGCTGGGGCAGCCCCCCAGCAAGCCCTGCGTCTGCTCCAGGAGGGACCCCCAGCACCGGGCCGAGCTGGGGCAGCCCCCCAGCAAGCCCTGCGTCTGCTCCAGGAGGGACCCCCAGCACCGGGCCGAGCTGGGGCAGCCCCCCAGCAAGCCCTGCGTCTGCTCCAGGAGGGACCCCCAGCACCGGGCCGAGCTGGGGCAGCCCCCCAGCAAGCCCTGCGTCTGCTCCAGGAGGGACCCCCAGCTCCGCCCGTGCAGGGGCCGGCGCCCGCCGACCCCGCCTCTGCTCCCGGACGCGCCGCCCGCAAGCCCTGCCTCTGCTCCAGGAGGGACTCCCAGCACTGGCCCGAGCTGGGGCAGCCCCCAGCAAACCCTGCCTCTGCTCCAGGAGGGGAGGACACACAGCTGCTGCTCTGCCTTTGCTCTCCCATCTCTTACGGAGACTGCCCAGTAGCACGGCTACACTCAAAATGCATGCCTTTCATGGGATACTATACTTGCACCTATGCAGGCTATCATGCCTTCTTTAAAATTAAGGAAATGAAGACGATTTCTCTTACACTTTAAATAATCTCTCCGTAGTTGAGCTGCACTACAAGTTTCAAGATAAATTTTTTTAGCTATGTACTACTTCTACAAGCATCTCTGAGTGGCTGGCTGGTAGTTAAACACACTGTCTGGAAGGGCTTATTGGGATATGATTATTGGATTTAAATATTCAAATCCTCTCACCTGAAAGCAACACTTCCATTCTCTTGCTGAGTACTTCCAGTCTAGATAACTTGTGAAAATATGTTTCTATTCCCATGCTGTATTCTGTGTTTGCCAACAGCAAATTGAGTGGAGGTCAGAAATAAAAGCCAAGTCACCACAGTAAGGAAGGATAGCTGATTTCTCAATCTACCTACGTGGATATTTTGGGCATCCCACAGTGCCTATTTAGGAACACAGGAAAAGAAGTCTATAAGTGGAAAAACAGTAAAAAGCAAGAGCATTTTCAAGTAAATTTTGGTTTTTTTCCAAATGCACTCAGAACTATAGGTCAATATGAATGCTATTAGCATTAAATACCAACACTACTAATTGAATCATTAGCACTTTTAATAGCTCTGGTTTTTTGGTCTGCTATCAAACAACTGGACTCTTCTCTCATTATATCATTTTTCTATTCCTTTATCTCAGGGTCTAGCGTGGCTTGTAGTCTTCAACTAAACTCTCAGTGCCAGAAGTATGCCACGCACTTCTTAATTTTAGGTTTTAAGTAAAGATTTACCATTCTCCTTTAGCTTAAATCATGGAGCATAGACATCTTCCAGCGACTAGAAGAACCACTAAATAGCATTGTTCTGACATTTTTATAATATATTGCACTGGATCACATTGTTTTTCGCATTAGAATGAAATAGTTTTGTCTTCTGGCTGATATTCTTGCAGCTGTATCAGTCTTATCTTAGAAAACAAAAATCAAAGAATTTCATTTTATGATGCACTCTGTGATTCAGCTCATGTTGCAATTGGCTATCTGTAGATGTTGGCTGCAGAGTATCATTTTTCTTTCATTCTACATAAAACGGCTGTCCAAAATATTCAGAAAAGCTAATACGTTTTTGTTGACAACAATAAGCTTTTATGTCCAAACAAACTCTAGCAAGTGGCAGTTGAGGTAATACAACAAAGTATGCAATGACAGAATAGAATTGATTATGTTAAATCATTCTACATTAGTTGCATAACCAACATTTATCATGCAAAGAAGTCATCCATTGACCTCTTTAAACATATTCTTATCAAATGCACATTACTCTGTTTGGCCTTTGGGGAGGTTACCAAGGAACTCGGCCAGAACAGCCCAAAGAACAAAACGTCCATCTCTCCTAATACTGTAGTTTAAGATGGATACAAGGCTATAAATCAGATAAACATTCAAAAAAACACCCAAACAGTAATAACTAGTAATTGATTTTTTTCTTTTACACAATTTTTTTTTTCATAATAAATTTAGCTAGGAATTCAACCAATCAAAAATCATAGAATCATTTAGGTTGGATAAGACTGTTGAGATAAAGTCCAATCATCAATGCAGAACTGCCAAATCCATCACTACACCCTGTCCCTAAGTGCCTGCAGGGATGGTGACTCCAGTTCCCTGGGCAGACTGTTCCAATGCTTGACAACCCTTTTGGGGAAAACACGTTTCCTAATATCCAATCTGGTTTTAAAGATTCAGAAAACAAGTGGGGATGTCTCTTCAAAATACTCCTGTCACATGGCAGAAGTTTTTCTAGGAATGTGGTCCAGTCTGGCTGTTCAAAACCTCCAGGCTCATGGTGTATGTCTCTGCAGCTGCATGGGTGCGCTGGACGGGCCTGGGGGACAGCAACCACAGCTCATTTCTCACTGAGCAAACTGCGGCACAACATCAGAACCAGACAGACCTATTTTCCTGAACCACACCACATTATGGTCTGGGAACTGTGCTTTTGTTAGGAAAGCATTCCCTGCATGACCCCCAGTGCAGCATTCCTGTCAGCTTAAGCTGGGACAATCAGAGGAGAAAAACTGAAACCAAGCAATTCAGCTAGATGATGCAATAGGGAACATTTTAGTATGCTGTCACAAAAAATTATAATTAAATCAAAAAATCCTAGAAACCTCCTTCTACATGTACCAGACTGTGACTTAATCACTCAAGCCTTTAGAAAAACCTCAAGACATAATGGGATTTTTGCAAAAACCTTCAGAGTTGACAAGTCTGCTAAAGACACATTCAGCCTCATCCTGTACTGAAGATGTTTTTATTTCCTATATTCTTTTGATAGGAAATGAGCACAGACTAGAAGTATAGAGATGCTTTTTTAGCCAAACATAACATAGTCTAATATTGTACAATATCTCCAGCTTTAAACTCAAACTCAACACTGACTCATTGCAAAGTGGTGAAATTAGACAACTGTCTTGGCCAACTCTGCAATAATTCAGCAATGCAGGAGAGCTTTACTGGAGCCATTGGCAAAAGATTCACTGCTACCTTTTCCTGAAAGCAGTCCTTCAATTACTGCATTTTTTAAACTTTGCACTGCATAAAAAGGATGACCTGTGCATGGCCCAGATATTGATTTTGCACTCTGAAGCAAAAGCCTCACAAACTTATTCATGGAATGATTCACAGCTTATTATACAATGTGTTTCTCTAGCACTTCTCCACCCACTGCTGATTTCCTAAAGCTCATGAGGTAACCACAGCAATTACTTACATAGAAAAGCAATATGCTACATTATAGAAGTAACACAATATGTTTCAGCAACTTATACACAGAGGAGGAGTCAGCACCATGCAAGCAGTCAGGTCTCCGTTGGCCACCCGCAATTTGCATTACTGGTTTGTGGGTTGGATTTTTTTAAATAGAAAAAGGGAATTAATCCCACCAAGATTTCCATTAAAGTGTGGGTATTTTCCACAGGCAATGCTCCCCCCTCATACAGAAGTGCAAGACAGTGTTACTGGGAAAATTCCTACAATTTTGCAAATGAATCTTAACCAAGATGCTAATGGCCCATTTGTTAGACATCACATTTTCCCAAAAAGAAACCTACTAGAATCTCAAGTGAAACGAAATAAAATAAAACAAAACAAAAGGAGGCTATTCCAGCCCTTTAGAAGACCGAGCCAAAAAAGCAAGCGTGGGCAGAAAGGAGAGGAAATTATCAAGGGTGATGCTTTAACATAGTTCTGCATTTCTTCTTCAAGGGAAACACTTGGGAAGCTCTGAAAGGTCTGAGTCTTCCAGTACCCATGACAGCCCCACCGGGCACCTGTGCTGGGCTCTGGCCAGCTCCACTGGTGTAATGCTGTAAGGCAAGTGGTACAGCACAAGGACAGACAAGAGGAGTGGCTACTGGGTTAATTAACATCTTTCGCCTTCTATTGATGAGGCAATAAGCCCTTAATGCAAACAGCTTTTCCTCTTGACTAGACGTCTGTAAAAAATATTGCTCCAACATTTTTGAAGTCAAATTCTCACCATGGACCGGGATATCATTTCAGGAATAAAGAAAAAAATTGCTGAGGTCACAGAAGCTAATGAGTTCTCCCAGCATCCATTCAAAAACACTTTGTGCTACATATAAAATTTGTGAGAGACTATTGTGAAGTCCTTAAGCCTAAGTTAGCTCCAAGGGCACATCGGCTCTATACAAGACAGAAGACAGAGCATGGGAAGAAGCCAGGTAAACAGTGGAATCCTATCCTGCTCTCACAAATTCTATAGAGTGAATTGCCTAAGACATCCCTACAATTTTTCCTTGGTTTTATTTATACTCATAGCTAAGGATGTGCTGGAATCAACAAGGAAACAACGGCACTGTGTCAACAGCTTCAGGTCATCTTGCCACTAAGAGTCTTTCAACATCAGAAGCTGATTTTGGTGTCTGAGTTATTTTCATCGCTACTGCCAATCAACTGAAGGAGAAAGGCAAACTTATCTGATTGATTTTCATTGCCCACAGCTAAAATCTCTGTCTTAACAGAGGAAGCAAACTTATCATCACACAACACTGTATTTTCTTTATAGAACTGTGCACACAGTGAAATACTAGAGACATGCACCAGTCTCAGACAGCAATTTTACAGAGGAAGAGTTAATATATATTTTACTTTCGCATACCCTCCATAGCTGTCAAAATTAGAAACTATGTTAACTCTTTCATTCTGTTATTTATCTGTAATATTTACCAATCCTTATATTGTGCCAAGCTCCTAAATGAGAAGTTTGGGCCCAAATAATGAATTTCACACTAGGTTTTAGTCTATTGAAATAGAGAGGAAACAAAATTAATCACAAAACAGCATATGCAAAAATATTCCAGGTACTGGCAGCTTAACAGAAAGCACCAATAAAAGCAAACATTTAAGAGACATTAACGAATAAAAGCTTTTTTTCATTTGCTGTCTCACATCTAGGTAAAAGGAAACTAAGTTTTATTATTCCTGCTTTCTAGATATGCCTACTCCCACCTACAGTACCTCAGTTTCCCTAAGAGAAACTGGTCCCAAAATGAAAAGCTGCTGTTTCTCTGACAGTGGTAAAGACGGGCTGTGGTGGTATCTTCCCTCTCCACAGGTGTGATCTCTGAAATGCTCATTAGACCTCAGCCTTGACAAACAGCACCTGGGCTGAGCTCCTCTTGAGCTTTTTAGAGACACTGGCTGCTCCCAGAACTTGTGCTGCCTAATGAGCTCCTGCCTTTTTTTTTTAATGAACACCTTGGACACTATTGTTGCCTGAATAACAACCCAAGTGGGACAATATTTTTGTTCTCAAACTTTCAAAGAGAGCTTCCAACTCGAAGTGCAGCCAGAATGAAACACTGTTATGACTAAAGCCAACTCTCCCGAGGCCCCATGAACAGTGGTCCAAAACGAGACCCTTGGAGCCCTCCAGCACTTCAGGGTCTGCAACCATCAAACTCCCTCTGAGTGGGGCCCCTCTGAGGCAGTGACCTCTCAGGTTTTCTATACTCATCTGATACCTCCACTCCTCGAGGCTCAGCCCTTCACCCACTGAGAAGATGCAAAGGCATCTGAACTATTTCACTATTCTGAGTATTTCACTACTTTCAAGGGAAATTTTTCACAGGTACCTGGCAGACTCCATATCTATGTGCATATGCTATAGCAAATGTGCCAGGAGTGCTGGTCTCCTGCATTAAGTACCCTATATTTGTAAGTTAGGCAGTAAATTAGTTAGTATTGTGGTATAGTAAACCCCATATGAATCCTTTGCTAAATTGTCTTAGGTTATAGATTGAGTTAAATGCTGTTGAGTTTAACTTAAGTCCTGTTAAGTTTAAATGGTGTTGTGCCTCTAGGCCATATTCCCTTCTATCCTTACTTTTTCTATCCTTTTTTCTCTTCACCCACCTCTGCCTCCACATAGTTTTGGATTTATTTCAGTTTGGATTGATTGACTCTGGATTTTTGTTTACTTTTCCTTGGTGTGCCTTAACCATTTCATAAGTAGCAGAGCGAACCTTGCCAATGAACAACAACCTTGGTTGTGCTGTGGCTTTTACATTAAACCTGCTTTTGCTGATGCCTTTGTCCATGATTCTTTCAGCAATCTAAAAACACTCATTCACAGCACAAGCCACTGTTTCCTATTTAGCTTTAAGTCATTCTGGACCATCATCATTATCATATCCAGTAGGGAAGCCTTCAGACTCTGTTTTGTAAGGAGTTACTTCTGCAAGTGACATCGAGTGTGCAGGGAAAGCGACTGGAATTCAAGCAGCAAGCTCATGTCATCGATTGTCAGTGAGCTGTGTCCAAACATGCACCCTTGAATGGAAACTTGGCCTTACAAACACTATCCATCCCAATGCTCCAGTGAATCCACTCATCATTTGGGCTGGAGATGAAATTTCTTTTCTCTTTCAACCCAGAGCTCTGTAAAGAGCAGATGTTCTCGATGAAGTATCCATAATGATGCCAAGATGTTTGGATTTTTTTTCCCTGAGCTGTTAATTTCACATCCAGCAACGTGTGCAAGTAATTTAAGGTTGTTCCTTCTGATGCAAGACACCTCACACTTTGTCGGTACTGACTTTGCTGTGCTGTCGAGCTGCCTGAGCCACAGCCACACAGCCACCAGTGACTGCAGGGCTGTGCAGCAGCTCCAGCTCCCAGCCCAGAACATCTACTGGCACCCACGGGGCCAGCAGGAAGCTCCACTCTCACCACCATCCCCTTCCACATTAGATGCAACCTCAGCCCTGTTGCTGGGTTTGATTAGGTTCTTCTTGAACTCCCCTCTAGGGTACATTAACACCAATTAAGTTAGATGTGTGACACCTATTTATTCTCCAATCCTTGAAGTGATTAGTGAGCATATTAACAGTTCTGTGTTGATATAGAAAAGTAAACAAAACCATTCCAGGGTTGAAGGCAGATTCAGTCCTGTTATGATCTGAAACCTTGTCCACAGAAATGAAATCAAAAGGAATAATGCAATTATGTTCACACATTTAGCAATGATGTAACTTCAAAATTCAAGTATTCTGTTTTGATTTATCTAGTAACTTGAACCATAAAGGGATACAACACAGCCCCTCTCATGCCAGCAGCTTACCCAGTTAGGTTTCAACAGTACAGTTCAAACATTAGGACCCCAGCTACCAGACCTGCTCCTGTGCTGATAGCTGAGCCAAACTGGACACTATTTTCAGCATATTTGTGCTACACTGCAGAAACGTGACTCGTGTGTAACCCTGTCCTCTTACAGGCAGTACACAGGGGAGTTAAGGAATTTATCCAAGTTTTCCTGCTCTATGACCATTTAAGAAAACAATGGCAGCACTGGACAAGGTTGGTCAGCAGTGTGCACTCTCCCTGCTTTCATGCTCACTGTGGATAAATTCAACTTGGAGAACATTTGAAACATTTGTCCAACATGTATTCCTATCAACACAAAGCCTTTTCTTACAGTCAAAGGCAAGAGTATGCAAATCCAGGCAAGAACACAGCCAGGACACAATGTGTTTTGAATATCCTGACTGGCATCTAGTCCCTTGGGAACCACTGCCAGCAGGAACAGATGAGCTACTCTGTGCTGAGAAGGTTTAATAAACATGGCAGTATTCAGCAGCTCCCTGACACCTCCACCATCTGCTACAGAAAGATATTATTGTGAAACAAGAGTCATGAGAGTCTGAATGTGCTTGGAGTACAGTGACAGGAAACTCATGTTAACCAAAATGGGGTGTAACGGCACAGCTACACACGGGGAAATATCCTTCAGTGGGTCTCCCTGTCTGATGGCTGTGGGCAACCCTTTGAAGGGCAAACCTCTGCTTCATGAAGAGAATTATTTTTTAAAAAGGCTGAATTTTCATTCCCGATAATTTCAAGGTTCATTAACCACTGCAGAACATGCAAGGAAATTGTAAAGGATAGATAATGGAGGATCAAAATACAGGTTCCATGCCTTAATGGACCCACTGGAACTGAGGTGGCTTGTCACATCCTGTAAGTCTATTTTAAATTTCCACAATGTACCTGGAAGCAAATACATTTCAGACCAACAGCATGACAAAACCACGTCAAGTAATTGCTGTGGCTGCTATCATCATGTTCTCGCTTATCAGAAATCAATGTGAAACAATCTAAATCTGGGTGGCAGATGCTAACTGCCTCCAGAAATGTGAAACTCCCTCTGTATTATGACAAAAAAGGACCAAAGTCGAAGTCCAGCTTCCTTATGGCAACAGCTGGGGAACTGGTTCCACAACAGCCAGTTCCCAACAAGCTTAGCTTTCCACAAAGCATCTGAAAAATGGAAGAAATTTTGAAAGCAACTAAAAAAAAAAAAACCAAAACAAAACCAACAAACCCCACAAAAAAAACCATCACACAACAGAACACACAAACTAGACACAGACTTTGCAAAAGAGCCCCATTCTTTCCAATCAATCCCTCGACTATATTCAGGCCTTCCTGCAGAAAGGAAAGGAGCCCTGTCAAGAAATTAATCCCAACATCAATTGAACAGCAGCCAAGATCTGGTCCATATTTTACCTCATGTTTGGGTTACCTAACACACCTAATCAAATCCATAGGTTTGGTCCCTTCCCAGCCTCCACACTGCCTCTCCCTGTTTCAGATGCAAGACAATGTACAAAATGCATTTCAGATGGAATGATTCAACATGGAAAGCATACAGTTCATCCAGAAGGAAAGATTTTCTAAATTAAAAAGCTCCAAACCTCTGTATATCTGGGAACTTTTTGCTATGTGTTATTTTCGCTTCCTGGACACAAGAGATAAGAAATGAACTTTTGATTTCAGAGTACGAAAGTTTCCTATCAATACTACTTTAACTTACCATTGCCAAGGAACAACCTCAGCACACATCAGCTTGACAGGAAATAAGAAAAGGCAATGTAATATTTTGATGATCTGGTGGGTTCTTGGAATTTGGAAAACAACAAGTGCCACTGTCTACAGAAAGTCCATCTGGTCTATAAATGTCAGTCAGATTCTTTCCTAAAAATTAAAAGGAATTGAAGCAGGAAATATTGTGTTCTTTATCTCACACTGGAAGTTGATTTTAAAAGCAGATTTTGTATTACAGGTCTATTGTTGCTATGAGTTCAAACTCCACATTTCAGAGTTAAGCTAATGGAGTAATTTGCAAAAGATTAAAGAAAGTAAGAAACTGTACAGAAGCAACTCAGAAGACAGGCAGCTCACTATTCTGAACATCTCACTGGTTTAACATGGGTTTTAAGTTGTCACCTTTGCTTTGCCTCAGAAAGCTTCAACCTATTACGTGTTGGAAACTGAAACCTATGACCTTTCACTAGCCACTGCTTCTGGCTACAGAGAGAGGTTCTGGGCTGAAGGGGTGGTCTGGTGCAATCCAGGGTCCAACCTGGTGGTCTTGTGCTCTGGCTGTGCAATCCAGAAGAGCTCGTGGCTGTCATATCCTGCTTTTCATAATAGTAGTCAAGATACTTTCAGATAATAATACAAAAATTTAACAGCACAAATAGTGTGAATTAATTTTAGAGGATAACAGTGACGGGCTGCATTCGGTTTAACTTGCCTTAAAATGCTTAGTTCAGAACAAAACAGGTAGCAGAGCCTCATCCTTTCTTCCCATCAATATGAACCAACAAGTTAAAAGTTCAACCAATGCTTTTCTCCAGCAGAAATAGTATAGATGTAGAAAATCATTACCTCCCATCAGCCCCACAAAGCAAAAGCAAGCAGTGATGTCCAGATCTCCCAAGAAAAGCTGTATTTTAGAAGGCTGCTCCCTGTAGCAGCCATACAAATCCATACATCCACATGTACAGTCCCACGGAGGAGCTCCCTTGCTTGAAGCACATGCAGTGGCTGAGTTGTACAGCAGTGGTGATTTGGCTGTGTGACAAAAACCACAACCAACACCCTCACACGGGAGCTTCCTAATGCTTCACCATGAAGCTCTCCCTATCAATCGTGATCTCTTTCCAATTGCTCTACCTGTTCTTTACTTCTAAGTCATTCCGAGATCAAGATGCCTGAACAACCATTCTCCATGTAACTCTGGGATTTACAGAATCCCATGCACAGATGTGTTGGCAGAAATCACTATTATTAACCATATTCCAGCCTTCTCTCTCTCATTCTCTTACCTGCTCACATGCTTGTTGGATTATACTAAACTGTTACCGTGCTAAAAAGCAAAGAAATAAACTGTATTAAAGCATTCCCAAATAGATCTCTGCAGTACCAGTAAGGCAGACACCCTACGTGGCCACACATAGCTCAGACATTTCCTGTGATTCTGTTTGACCAGAAGGCTTCCATTGCCTTGTTATAGAGCTCTGCAGCTGCCCCCAGTGGAAATATCTTGGCATTCCCCTAAAGTCATGAAATGCAGACGTAGCAGTTTGCACCGAGCTGATGCTTTGGAGATGTGCCATCACACAAACTCAACACATTATTAATCTGGTCACAGTTTCCATTTAAACTCAGTGACACTTAAAATGATATGCCTTTACATTTAAATTATAGATAGGCTCGGAAATATTTTAATCAGTAATCAATTCCCTACCCCACCTAAAAACAGATGGTAAAATGTTTCAGTTAATAGCAGGCGCACATGAAGGGAAAAAGACTCAGAAAATAATACTACTAAGCAACACAAAGAATGTTTAATAAATGGGCCAGACCCTGAGCTCACCAGAGTCACGAAAAAAATACTGTCTGCACTTTGATTAAGTCAATGTTGGGGCACTCTGACACATGTTGGTATTTGCTTATTTTCAGCATATGCTGCATAATTCCAGCAGATGCTTTCACGTGAAGTATTAAAAAATAATTTTCCACTTGTCACTTTCTTATTTTGATGAACACTTTTTTGTATCAAAAATGAAAAATATTATTGTATTACCAGTAGAAATATACTTAATATAAAATCTTCACGAGGGTGGGTTTAAAAATGCAGCAATGGAGTTACTGATTTACTTTGTTTTCAAAATACGGTGTAGCATGTTATTATATACAAATCATATAAGCAAGGGTTGTAAAGAATCAAACACCATCTAGTTATCTGATGAGAAGCTCCTGTTCCAGCTCCAGTGTAGCTATAGGGAATAACAATTAACATCTACCAGCCAGCTCAGCACTCGTGTCAAACTAGCCTTTGAAGGCAAACTGCTCATTCCTACTGATGCAGGAAATTAAAGATCAACTTGCAATTAAACAAAGCTAATGTTTCTAGGTGCAAAGTTTGGCCAGATTTGAGTAGGCTTGTGTAGGAAGAAATGCATCCTGAACTCTCAAAAGAAGATCCTATGACTAGCATTATAAAAGTTAGCTTTGCAAAACAAAATATTTGGGAGATGATTGTGTTAAAGAGACAAAGTATTTTATGTTTTCCATCCCTCATTCTTCAACACGACTACGTTAGTGTAAGTGGAAGAATACCTCAACCTAAGTTATGGAGAAGTGTAGAAGAATTCTTAGAGCGGAATGGACATGGTCTGTATCTGAATGTACTGAACAAGCCAGACTTAGCAGGGCCTGCTTGCCCTGAGTGCTGTGAGATGAACATGACTTAGTGCTGAGAGTGTCCTTGAGGTGTCCATGAGAAAAAAGGGAGGTTTAACGGGATGCGATAACCGCAAGCTGGGCGGAGGGAGGCCACTTGTTTGCCGTCTGTTATCCAATTAGTAGACGGGCTTGATTTTACCTAAGTATCCAATCACAGCGTCAGTTACAGTGTGTGGACAGCAGCTGACTAGTTGGAAATGCTACATAATCCTGCTGGATTTGAACAATAAAGGAGAACGCCATCTAACCATATCGGTGTTTGGCGATACTCGGCTCCCATTCTCAGTGGAGGACCCTGCTTCGGAGAAGTACACCCCAAAAGATATAATTCAGTGAAGTTATGAACCAAAATGAGGACCTTATAGAAAAAAGTGCTCAAGAACCCTGGAACCATCACCAAGCCACCCATACAGGGTTAACCAGCCAAAAATCATCCACAACCTGACCTCTGGCTGTGGCTTCATTCATCTTTCCTTAGTGAGAGCATAACACTCAGGAGACACACACTGATGCTTAATTTGAAAGTACATTTCCTTCTTAAACTGACAGATCTTTCCTACATCCTACTTTGCCACAGAGCAGCCAAAATCATTACACATCCAGACAGGTTGCCTTGTTGCAGTTTTTTCTGTGCTGAAGGGAAGGAGCACTTGTAACAGGAAGGTTAACACATGCCACCCCTGTACAAAAGGGAGATACATCACAGAACACCAATTCTCTTTTAGGACACATTAACTTTCTGTCAGCCAGCTGAAGAAAACTCATTTTCAAGCCACTTCTAGCCCAAATTGGTATTTTCTGCTGAATCTTTCCAGGCCAACTCTCAAACTAATATTTATCTTGCAGTTCTGTCATGTAATATATCCATAGGCAGAAGAACCATGTTTTAATCTGTTAAATGTTTTGCAGGATCAAGACTTTTCTTTAGCAACCACTGCACAAAACCAAGAGGCCTACAGCTTGCCTTCCAAAGAAGCTGGGTTCTAGTATTTCCTGGTTTGCAATACACTTGCAAAAAGTATGATGCAAATAGCATGTAATGTAGTCTGGGTTAATGCTGATGAGGTTTCTGCAGCATTCCTTGCACTTATAAGGGAAATATTTCAAGGTACAGACACACACCATAGGTACCACTGTCTCAAGTTCTGCTGTTTTACTGTTTTCTGCTAATGACTTTTTCAAGGCCTGCTGTCTTACATGATTAAAATAAACCCAAAAAACAGTGTTGAAAAAATACACTTAAAAAGTGAAATAAACCATGGGGTAATTATACATTTTGTCATGGTTTACCACTGGATACTTGGAGTGGAGAGTCAAAAGAGGAAAGGGCAATGGAGCTTTACCCCTGTTTTCCACACGAGCACCTCAGGCACATAGTTCCACTTTAATACTGAAGAAGCTACCCGAAAACACAGCTCTCAAAAAGAAAAAAGTGAATTGTGTCTTTTCTGTGCCAAAATACTTAGCCTTAGCTTGCTGGTTTTTTATTTATTACTGTCATTGTGTGCAGCTTTTATTTGCTTGTTAAAACAATGTGCTCCTGGTAGGAAAAGACACTTTTGAAAATTTGACATTTGAGATTCTCTTAAGAATGTGCATTTTGGCAGGACCAGGACCAACCAACTGCATTAGGGGTTAAGATCAGGAAACAGGCTGCACTCCATAACAGCATTTTTCATTTACATGAATTTCTGAATGAAAACCCAAAGCATGTGGCATACGCTGCAAATTTGTTTAGAATGCAAGATATTTTTCAGACCAAGGAAGTATAGTGCATTCCCTCTACAGGTAAAAATGGATGGGAACAGGAGTTTAAAACCAAATGAGACAGAAATTACATATTTGACTATCACAGATTTCTTTTCTGACCCAAGCCCTTGGCTACAGACAGCAAAATGTTCTTCCATATCATGTCAGCATCAGTATTTCTCCTGCAGAACCACAACTCACTCCACATGCACAATGGAACATAAAAAGAAAGCAAATACCTATACCCTCTTCTTACAATTGATAAATGCTATGTACAGAGCTCTCAGTGCCACGCTTGGGATGGAAACATTGAAGTTATACATAATTCATAACTGCAACAACTCATGCCTTTCAGCATCTTTTCTACTTACTTTCATTACTACCCTTTATATTCTAGGTCTCCAAAATTCTGGGACTGCTGCTATCTTAGAGACATTACTGCATCAAGTATAACACCATGCAATCATCAATTCAGTATTAAATGAAACAACAGCCTGTATATTTTACACCTAAAGGTCATTATTGTCACACTGACCTAATCAAGACCATTACCCAGGGAAAACATGTGCCATCACTGAAGTTCAAAAGCAGCTAGATTTATTTCTTTAAGAAGTTGTCTACAGTCCTTGGACTTAATCTGCAGAAATCTAAATCAAAGAGACCTAAAGCCTATATATGGCTCTCCAGTTCTCAAAAAAAAAAAAAAAAAAAAAAAAATTGCACCAAGAACTTATTTTCTTCATTACATGTTGAGACAACCAGTCTTGTCACCTGCAACAGTTCTTTCAGAACTAAATCCAAACATGGAACATAGGACTGTGTGGCTCTTGTGGAACTTGGGCAGCATGTACAAACCAGTGATTTCTGTCATAAGATTCCAATTCACAGATAAGTTCTGCCTCCACATTCCCTACTCTGTTTCCTAAGCAGCCTGCAGGATCCTTGTTTAATGTGCTTTTACAGCCCCTGGATGAGAGCTGTGCTGCAAACAGAGCACCGACACTGACCTTTGCTCTGTCAGGGTTTGCAGCCATTTGCAGGATGGTTGCTGCAGGAAGAGGCTGAACCCAGCAGGACTTCATGGATCTCACAAGGACACACGACATTTCCCCAAGGGTGGCACCAAGAACCAGGGCCAGTGGCTTTGAAGCTGGGTAAAGAACACTTTCTCAGGATCAGGGTCAGTGCTGTGTCAGTTGCTGTACTAGGAACCTACAAATGACCTCTCTTCAGAGTTTTAATTTCCCAGGTATCTTCAATAGATCTGGGGTTTCAGCTGGAGTTTCCTTTGCTTTCTGTTCATTATTTATTAAAACATTAATAACTGTTCTACCTTAGAAAGCACCAAAAGACTGAAACTTAAACATTGCTATGGCATTGTGTGGTCTAGCTCCAACAGCTGCTCTACCTCCTTGGTGCTCAGAAGGAGCCTGGCTGGTCTCTCCACCACCTTCAAAATTGTCCTCCTGCAAACCTGTTTCAGATGAATCCATGCACTAGAATGGGATCCCCCAGTCACTCCAAGGAGACTTCACTGAACTTCACAGATCTAAGCAAGCAAATGCATCCAAGCATGAACCTTCTGTGGAGGTTTATAAATCATCCCCAGATTACTTCAATCAACCATGCAGTGATCTACCTCTTCGAGGGCTGTAATACATTTCTAAAAGTAGAGCAAGTTCTATCATTATTCCATTGAAGTGGCAAAATATAAAAAATTACTACATGGTAAGAGTATTACATATGCATGAAATGTTCCTGCTTGCTAGGATAACACTGTGCGTGATGGTTGGAATTAATTTCCCAACTAGAATACAATGTTACTAATAAAGCATGACAGAAAAAAAATCAAATATGTTGATTTAAAAATCAAGTAATGTCTTTGTGCAGCAATCAGATACAACTTCAGTAATGAGTGTGTTATCATAACCCACAAGAGACGAACAGGCACTTTCAGTGTAACAGTGAAAGAAACCTTTCCTGACTCAGGCAAGCAAATCAAGTGAGATTTTCAGAAACAGTCATTTGACTCTGAGCAAGACAAATTCTCAGGGAGCCACAGCCTCACACTCAGAAGAGTCTCTGAAGTTACACAGTTTGTGTAGGAAACTAACATCTGCCTGTTTTGGCCCACATCTTGCTTTCCTGAAGAGAAACACCAAGATTTCATAACAAGAGTGGAACGAATGTCTTCTTGCTCGTTCACTCAGTTACAAAGACCATGTTTGCTCCTGAGCTGGTCTGTGCATGGGCAACCAAGTACCATTTAGTGACCATTAAGTCCCAGCACAAAGGCTGTATGCCAGCGCTGTAAGGAGGTGGTGCAGGGAGGATGAAAGCAAGGCAAAGGTGTAGCAGCACCTGGGACAGCGTTTCCACCACCCGAGCAGGTGACGGCTTCTGATAGGAGCAGCACATACATGGAGGGGTGGATGGCATCCATGGATTTCAATTCCCAAAGGTTGAAATAGGAAAGGAGGCCAGATGCTGAGGATTAGGGATTGACAGAGGAGAAAATTTACTGGAGACACTGTCACAGAATCCCTCTGTATAGACTATAGAATAATCTATGGATTTTTCTGAACACCACAAAGAAACACAGGCAAACAGGTGGTTTTGTTTCTGCTATCCAAGCCTTCCTTTCCTCCCGCATTCCTCTTGTCCTTCATTTTCAGTATCCAGGCCAGACAACTCTTTATGAAGCAAGTATCCACTCCAGCCCCAAGCATCTGTTCCACACATCCCTCCTTAGGCAGAGTTCTCAGCTCTTTCTGCTTTTCCTCCTCCTCTTCCTCTGCCCACTCTCACATCCACAGCCAACCTCTCACTTCCCCTCTTTCAGCACAGTTCAGTTCATCTGCCTGTTTGGCTCCTGCAGAAACTGCCACTCACACACTCCCAGTTCCCCAAAGGTACAGACAGACATTAGGAAACAGTTTGAAACAGAGCAAAGCAAAAGGTTTTGGGCTTCTCCTGAAGTACTTGAAGTCCGTAGTGCTGCAATTGTTTTAAAGCATCTTAAAATGCATTCTTAGCAAAGCCCTGCATTACTGAATTTCCTGACAGTAGCTTTTAGATGTTTTTTTAACTCCCGTATGTGTCCACAACAGTGTGCATGTGTCCAAGAGTGTAACAGTTAATACTGTGATCTCCTAATTACCCAAATGTCTCTTAAGTCATTAGCCATAACCTGAGCCTGAGATGCAAATGAACAAGGTGCGGACAGAGAGAAATCTTTCAGATCAGTCTGAAAATTATTTCCAAAATAATCTTTGACACAGTATGCTCCAAAAGGTGCTGTGGACTAAAGCAATCTTTAATAAACAATGCAGGAAAATCATTTGCTGTGTGCCTCCTATCAGAAGCCGCTGTGCACTTCAGAGTGGGCAGACATCTGTTACATCTGTTTCAATGAAAACCCCCAAGGGATATTCCGCAGTTTGGCACCGCGGTTGAATGTTATAATGTCAAATATGAAGCACATAACACAGCAGGGTGTCCAGGGACAGGGAAAGGCAATCCAAAGGACTGCCCTAGTTTCTGTTAAAAATAGGTCAAAGAGCCGGTATAATCAAAGTCTGGCAGCGCATACTAATTACTGACAGCATGTCTTACACTGGCAGCGACTGCAAGCAGCTCATACACAATCTTATTAGCTAAACACACAAGAAGCCTTTTCAGATATCCAATATTTGAAACATAAATGTAGGCTTCCTATCACTGCAAGAAATTGGTTTTACTCTGGGTGACCTGTCAGATTAATTTCCGATTAAATCAACAACCAATGGAGACATACTTTCCAGGTAGTGATTTAAAATTCATTAATATATATTTGCTGAACTAATAAACAAATACTTCACATTATGAATATCAAATAACTTGTAAATGTTAATTACAGATGAGATTGCTGCACAAGTGCATGAAAAAACACCTGTGGTAGCACTGGCAGATAGGAAATGGAAACAGAGCAGAGAAACTTGGCACACTTTTACAGGTAAAACGTGAGTTTAAGATAAAAATTAGTCTCCATATCTAAAAATTAATACATATCCTCGACAACATTATATTTAAGTCTGATCAGAAAATTCCTTTTAATTTGATCAGAAAGTAGCACAGGAGGAGAAGGACAATGTTGTTGTGTCACAGACAGACCATCACTAGCTGAGCTTCAGTCAGAAATTGCTCTACATTATCCATGCTTTGGGAATCAACAATGCTATGAGAGAGGAAAAGGCTGAGAAATTCATTTTGCAGTTTATACTAAAACACAAGAATTGACATGTTAAACAAAGTCTCTTTCAGAAGTCCCAAACAACCTCACAGAACCCTCCTAAATGAACACCTGCAATGAAATAAAGAAAAATCTCATCTCTGAAAGTGATGTGATATAACAATGATTTGTTAGATGCATCCATAACCTGCACGTTGCAAAATTATTGACTTGGCTGTATCACCTCTCCTCTTCGATCTGTTCACCCTACCAGAAAAATCTGAAATAGCAACAAGATTATGGATTTCTGCAGCCTAAGTAAGAATTGCAAACAAGTGCTGTCAGAAAATTACTTTTCTTGACAAATTTCTTGATTTTCAAGAGGCCGGATAAGAAAACAGGTAAGTTTTTTCCAAATCTCTGTGGAATTAGCACAATTTAAGCCCAACAGCAAATGTGTTTCAAAAGTTTATTTAGTTGTGAACAAAGGAAAGGTTCCCTCTTCCTGTTTTAATGCAAATGTTTTGGATACAGCTAATATGTAGAACTTGCTAACAGTAATTTGCTACTCACACAGTAGAGTGAGTTTAAAAACCAGAAAATGCACTCGTCCCTTCAAATGAACAGATTTCCCAATTACAGCAGAGGCCACACTCGGCAATACAAAGAAACTTCCTAGTTATCTCAGTTTCAATTTAGGAACAAATAAAAAAAAAAATCTAATTTACTTATAATCTTTACAAGGGTAATTTTTTTTAACTATTGGCGAATTCTATCCTTTAACTTGAAAGAAACTCCTGTCTCAGCAAAGGTCTAATGGTGAAGAGTGCTGTTGGTTGTGTTTTGCAATCAGCAATGGAGAGAGAGTTGGCTGAAGCACTGTTTGCCCAAGAACACAGAACTGAGCATTACTTGTCAAGAAATTACTGTGTTAATGTAGGGCATTTAAATGGGATGCACCAGAATTAATGACTGTGTTTCTCAAAGTTAATTTCTCCTATGGTATTAGATACTTGCAAGATGTATACAGAAATACTAATGTAGGAAGTTATAGAGGCGTGGGGCAAAAGGGCACTGTGTGCATTTGGCCCCATAAGGCCACAGGAAACTCAGGCACCTGCAGTTTTCACCAGCATTAAGCCTTTTTGTGCTAATTTCATCTTGTACAAAGCAGCAAGACATTAGAATGCTTTTGATGCAAGAACTGTTGTTTCCAAGTCAGGTTCTTCTGACAAACACATCAATCCTGAAAATCCATTCATCCCTCAAGCAGGATTTTGCTGACACAGCATGTTCAGACACATGGGGAAAGAAGACCCTTATTTTAATAAGTGGATGTGTATGAATGGATTAGGCACATATAGAAAATTCAGTAATGTGCCTGCAAGAAAGCTATCAATTTAGCAAATAATCAATATGAGAATTCTGCAAAGTAATCAGAAAACATGGGAACTCAATAAAATCTATTTAGACTTAGTTATCTCCTTTTCTTCTACCAAGACTCACATTATTAATTTCAAATTACATCATTTCCAGCTTGTTTATTAAATCTAGAAAACCCAAAGGAAAGGCACAGGCAGTGAAGACATAACAGAATGGTGTGGCACAAAGGCTGTGATTAGCAGCATTTCCTGTACTAGACACTAGGTCATGGAAGTTATTTGAGTGTTGATAAAGTCTAGAGGAGCACTGATGGAAACACTCTGCATTTCAGAAGCAGTGAAAAATATTTCCATGAGATGGTCAATTCTGCAGTATAAATTATGGCAGCCTCCTCAATTTTCCCATGACAGCATGGATGCTGGGAGGCAGGATCAGTAGGAGATTGATCGGTGAAGCATTTCAGCTATCCACCGATCCATCATTCCGTACAGGTTATCTAATGCTATGGCTGCTACTCTGTTGAAACCAGCAACCCACACAGTAACTACTACAAACTCTCTGGTTCCAAGAGTGCCAACGTGGACAAATCCAGCTGTAACAATTCGCCAGTGAACAGTACTGAAGCTCCTGTAATTCAAAAATCAGCACCTTTCCTAATCACTCATCTCTGTGCTTTCAAGGCACTATGTCCTTTACTATTATTTATTGCACATTGTAAAAAAGATGGAGGAGAAAATCACATTATAGTCAGATCTTGGCAGTACTCTTCAAACAGAGGACTCTTCCATGAACAATATATCATGAACAGTTTGGAGTCAATTGAAGCACTGTATCTGTACACTTGCAAGTTCAGAAAATGCAGTCACTCAGCATTTCTGTTTCTCTTGACCTTAGCCACACACTGATGAATTCTCTGCAAGCACAGCCCAGGTCATATCATAAAACCTCGCACTTAAGAGATAAAAAACCCCTCAGTCTCACACCTGACCAATCCATTGTAGCTGAACACTGCATATAAAAATTCATTGCATAAACAAACCAGCCCAGCTTATTACTTTAAGAGATAACTACACCTCGTGAAAATGAGCATCAGACACTGCTGAGCACAAATACTAAACAAGAACCCCACAACATTCCTCACTCTTTTTATTTTTAATTTCTATAACCCAGAAATTGCCACAAATGCTTTCCTTCTTAAAAAAAAAAAAAATCTGGAAACAAGAGTTGTGTCCCATAACTAATGCTATGGGAAGCTCCTCTCCCCTTTGATGTTGGTTAATGCTAAATGAAGTTTTATGCATACACGATGAGCAGGCACAGCATCCCTTATGTGAAAGCTTCTGTCCAAAGGAGATTTTTCTGTCCAATCCCGCAAAAGAAATGTCATAGGCAATCATACTACATGTGTGCTTGTTCAGCTATCTGTTTTCCCAGCAGCTTTTCAACACACTGACCAATCTGAGCTCTATTTGCACTTTGAGGGTATTAAAATTCTACAAGTTTCCCAGAAACTGGAAGCTATGCAAAGGAGATAAGGAAAGAGAGAGCTGCATAATTTTATTTTCAGGCATTTAACCCTTTTTCCTACCAAAACCTCTCCCCTGTATAAGGATAGCCCGTACCCCAAAATCCAGGAACAGGCACAAAAAGCCAAGCTCAGGGCAGCCAGAAACTGCTGACCAAGACCAGGAGCAACATCCTCAGAGCGATCCCTGGTCACCACTCCCTCACCAATCCCCTCATCACCCTTCATGCCTCTGGGTTCCCCCCAGCACTGCTCTGACAGCTTAAGACAGCTCCCACAGCCTAATCCTTGCTTACTGGCACTCACCAATACGTGCCTGTCTTGAAATAACATTTTTGTTCAAGAATCTGAAAAGAACAGGCAGGTACAAGTTAATAATTATGCAATTTTCTAAATCTTGTGTATTTTAATTGAGATACAAAAATCAAAACCCACAAACTCTTCTCCAAATGATATCAATACTCATCTACATTAGACAGCAGAAAGATACTGAACCTGGTTCTTAACTCCACCTTCAGAAGCCCTAAATGTACCAAACCTCTCTTGTTCCAATGCACTGCTAATTCATGCACCGCTTTATCAATTTTTGAGACCTTTTAGGACAAAGCTTTTTGGTTTGGTTCCATTATGAGAGCAATGTTCCTTCGCAGTGTCCAATGCAGAGCAATTCTTCTGTACAACATCTATAAAAATTCAGGCTCACTTTTCAAGTAGGGCTGAGCAGAAATCAGCAACAAGAGCAGAGCCTTAAGACAATACCTGAAGTGGCACACAAAATATTGAAATTCTGATAATGTAAGTCTTAAAATAAAAATCTGATGTCTCATAACTAAGTCATGAGACCTCATCAGCTCACTACAACAGTCTCAGTGCTTCCTCTAAAAGCCAGGCTGTCTCCAGGGATCCATCTTGCTAATATTTCTCAGTAGAACGTAGCCTGAGCACAATTGCCGCTAATTTTACTTACCTCATTTGCTTGGTATCTCAGATTTTTATAATGGCTGGCACTTCTGATGCATTTTAATATGGTTTAAAAAGGAATCAGGCTGAATAAAGAGAAGAAAATGCTATTGTCTCCTTTCCCTGTGTAGCTGAAATCTAATTGCAAGCCCATTTTCCTGGCAGAGCTAGCAGTTTTTCACACAGGTCTCATTCCTAAAGATGTGCTCTGCAGTTCAGTACATGGAATTAACTGGTACCAGAGCACGGCGTACTCTAGCAATCGTTCAAAAACACAGCCAGACCCTGGGCAGCCTGTGGGGAGATCACACCTGGGGACAGGGGAGGTGGAAAGATCCCTCATCACTGAGGGCAAGGATCTGGGTCTGTAACTGGTAGGGTGTCCTGGGTTGCAGTGTATTCTATCACCATCTTCAGGAGCTGGTGAAACCAGGTGGGGCTGTGTCCCTTGCCTCCTCTCTCTGGACTATCTTCTGTTAATGGGCCAGCTGTCCAAACCAGGTGGGGCAGGGTTCTTTATCTCTCCCATGCCCCATCCTCCCTCTAGGGGGGATATCTCCCATTAATGGGCCATCCAGTCTCACCACATGACTGACAAGATTACATCCTCCCATTGTGAGATGCTCTGCCCAGAGGGAGGAACCAAGCATCCCATCCTGGATATAAGCTAAGATTTCCAACACCAGAGTCAGCCCTTACCTACTGGATTTCCAGAGGACAAGAGCTACCACTGGACCTTCAGGGGAAGACCAGACCTTTTCTACAGGATCACTGCTTCAACAGAACCATCTTCAGCAGAACTCTGGAGGACTGCAGGCACCATTTTATCGGACTGCTACCAACACCCTGACTGACAGGGTGTCAGGGTGTATCCTGACTCTGTCAGTGGTTTCTTTTTGTACTATCGCATTTATTTTAGTTTTTCCTAACTGACTTGGAGTTTCTCACTGGTTTTGCTTTCAAACCAGCACAGAGGGAGATGGGAGGAAAGAACAGGACCCAGTTTCTGGGGGATGCCTGAAGGGAGGCTGCACAGGTGGGCAGAAGCGCCAGTCCAGAGCTTAGGACATCCCACAGAGGAGCACAAAAGCCCTCTCAGGGGGCGTTTGTGCCGGATGGACACCAGCTCTCTCCCCTGCCAGCAGCCACCATCCCCTCTCCCCTGGATGTTCCCACTCCAGCAGCAATGGCTGTGACCTCTGCAGGCTGTTCACTGTGCTCACAGAGCCACAGGACTCGAAATTAGCAGATGAATATTTAATCAATTAATATCAAGCAAGTGTGACAGACTCAGATAAGCCAGTCTTTTCCACAGTGGGAAATCACTAACGTTTCATTAAACAGAATATATTTCCATGCATACCTCGTGTAAAACACAAGTAATAAAACAAAAGGAAAAATAAGCCCATTTCCACAAACTCCTCTACAGAAATTTTTTAATATATAACACAACATCATCAAGGTTTTAGTGGCTATCTAAGAAATAAAAATGAAAAGCTGTAAATTATTTTAATTTCAGACTCACTGAAAAGGAGATTTCCACACACTTCTCTTGTGTTTTTTAAAATCCCAAATTCAGATAATTGTCTGAACCTCATCCCCTGGGTAGTTCTTCTGTCAAAGAGCAGCAGTAGGCATGTTAAAACTTTGCAGCTCATCACTCAGAAAATGCTCTGTACCTGTTCAAAGCAGCAGCACGTTCCTTCCACGGGCAGAACTGGCTGTCCCTGCCCATTTTTGGCACCTCAGCTCAGGAATGTCTGGTCAAGGTATTTGCAGTACCCAAATAGGGCACCTCCACCACAAACCTTTCCATCAACTAGATTTTCCAGCAGCCCCTCCCCAGGCACCTCACCCATCCCGGGACGGGATGTGGGAGCACATGGTGTTCTCAATGCCCAGGCATGGCCCCCAGAACAAGCCTGGGTCCATTGCAATCTGGGAACTTCTCTCTCCACTCACAGAGATCAGAAGGGAAAAATTAAATTTCTTTAAAAATAAATAAATTAAAAAACCCCTAATAATTAAAAAAGAAGGTAGACACTTCTGTTGCCACCACACGCACACTCTGCAGGGACAATTACTGAGCCAGTAGTAGCACGGGTATGATTTTCAGTGGAAGGCGAAAATGGATCCTCTCTCTTCTGTCACACCAGTTCCCACCAAGATCTCGATGAGCCAAGTTCCAGGCTACAGACACAGGTACGGGTGGCCCGTCAAGACCACGCTTTTAAGAGATTTCATGAAGGATGCAGAACCTTGTGCAACAGCTACTGGGGAGTGCTTTTCCCTCAAGTGCTCAGGGCTTTTAGCTTTTCAGAGATGATAATTGGCTCCACTCCCCAGAGCAGGTTTATGTATGCTGATTTCCATGGATCATTTTTTATCTGTGACAGTAATTGCTGTCCATCCCTGTGTGCAGTTTTCACCTTACACAGTGTTAGAGACCGTGCTGCTGCTGGAGTGCACAAGGCACTGATTTCCCAGACCACCACCTTTCTAGCTCCAAACCCCACACCTTCAAAACTTCTTGCTGATCATGAGCTCACGCTGACCACCAGCCACCTGTGAGTGTATTTAATTTACAGCAGAGACGCATTCTGCCTAAGAAAAATATCTGAATACTCCCTTTCAAGAAGTAGTTGAAAGTACCTAGATTCACCAGCAGCACTAGCAACTTTGGGGATAGTGAATGGGCACTTTGCCAGGATTTTCCTGCCTTGCCATTCTCCAGTCATACTCAAAACAGCACTAGGGCTGTCAAAAAAAAGCTCTCAGAGCAACAGAGCTGTCATATTTCAAGCTCCTTAGCAGTGTCCTTTCTGGGATTCCTTGGTTAAAAAGTTAGGGCACAGTGGGAGGTAAAGAAAAATATTGGGTTTTTTTTTTTCATTCCCAGGAAAAACGAACTCCCACCGGTATCTTTCCATGTACCTTTCCTTCTAAGAAGAGGAAAAATACTCTGCTATATTTAAAAAAACGTAGCAACCAAGCCAACTGTCCTCTAAGACTTTACAAATACTTTACATCCCTCACAGAAGAAGACTTTTGTTTTAAATGGGAATTTGCAACCCATGTCTGGATTCTGCCAAAACATGCAACTTCTGCCCTTCGGTTCACGTACAAGGATAAGCCATTTGTTTGGGAAGGAGATCCTTCTCAGTATGTAATTAAGAAAATGTCTATTTTAGAGCAGGATAGCTGCCCTGCAGGTTATGCATTGAAATTCCTCTACTGCACAGCTGGTAACCAAGGAGGCTTCTTTTAATGAAATCTAAGTTTGCCTTTAGCCTTCCTGTAAATGCGGTATTTACCTTATGTTAACAATCTTTCAGTGACGATAATAAATGCACTGCAGACAGAAAAGAAATACAATTCCATACAGTAGAGTAGTTGTGTGACAAAACAATAGCACTACATTCTTCTGTGCAGTAGCATCTGCCAAGTCTGATAAGCAAGTGCAAGAAAACGCTTTTTTAATGTATAAATCATGATCCGTGTATAACACACGGAAGAAAATTTGAATTGCCTGGACAAAAACCTGAGCAATGCACTGCTGTGGAATTACATCCTTGGATTTTACTTACTTATCTGCCTTACAGTGGGAATAGTATCACCTCCAAATACAGTCTTTTTACTCCAAAAGAAATCCCATTATCAAATAGAGAAAAAGCTGCTTAAATCTGAGGCTGTGCACAGCCTTTTTCTTTCAGAAAACAAGTTCTTTTTTCCTAACAGTACATTTGAATATAAATATTTTCCATGCAAGAAATTATCATACAATGTATCTGAATGTAAACATTAAAACAAATAACCTAGAATCCACCATATTACAATTCAAATAGTAGAACTACAATGAAGCTGGAAGAAAACACCCTGACAGTACACAAAATTATGATTAAATCCTCTGAATTGAACTATGTAGAGTTTATATATAAGAGAGAAAAATATTCCACAATGCTATCCTCAAATTAGGGCAAGAGTGCTTAGGACATAAGAGACTGTATTTTGTTGGCAAAATGCAATATTAGCCTTGTATTGAGCCAGAGCAAGTTGAGGTATCTTAGCATTTATTCAGCAAGAGATCTCTCTGATGCAGATTTGGTTTTCTCCTACACTACTTTTAATTGTGAAGATTTTGTTCTGATTCTCCAAAAGGAAGAGATCCAGACAGCACACAAACTCCATCGTGCAAACTTTAGACATGTTATGTGAAGAGCAGCTGTCCCTCTCCCTCTCTGCTGGGACCTTTCTTGCCTACCACAGCAAGAAAGACCAGAGAAGCTGTAGTTTCCTCCAGTAAACCACCAAAGGGCCCAGACCTGTCTTTTCAGCCCTGGCAGGAGCAGCTTCATGCACTACCCGAAAAATAATTAGCAGCAGGCACAAAAGATATTCTGAATTTTGTAAGCATAAAACTTCTCAGGGTGAATCTTAGCATTTGTACTTTAGGGGCTTGGTTACACCAACCCCAGCACTGAAACCTCTGAGCACCTCTGAACGGTCATCACCACAAGCATCTGACAGGTGTGTTATATGCCGCTCACAGCAAATACTTAAACAAGCAGAAAATCAGCCAAAGGGCTCTGTTCATTTACATAATTTGCCCATACCTGTAAAGTGTGTGCTTGCAAGTTGTAGAAATGTCAAAATATACTTTCAGCGGTAGATGATGCTGAATGTTTGATTCTAGGTCTTTAAATCCAGAATACATTTAATTTAGAAATATAGTACTAAGGCAAATATCCCTTTCAGCTAAACATATTTCAAGTATATGGGCAGTTCATAATTTTAAAAATATTTTTATGGGAATATAGCATTAGAAATATCTTAACCTATCATGCCAAAGTCTTGTGACTGCGCTGTTACGGAAAACATGAAGTTGGAGGTACCTCAGCCAGGCATTTCTATATGAAGGATGCACTGATCCCCTCAAGTCAGCAAAATCAATTGCTCTGCACAAAATTCAAAACCAGGAGGATTAAAGAGTTCAAATTAAAACATTGGCGTGGATGATCGGTGATGACCATCTCATTCCCTCTGGTATAGATTTTGGAAGGCCAGTGAGTGCCTCCCAAAAGTAGGAAGTCCCTACCTTAATGTTTATGACCCAGTCACAGGAGACTGATGCTTTTCGGGCCACTTTTGTTCAATTCCCTCCTGCCACTGCCAAAATCTGGCCACAGATATGGCACTACTCCATATCTGCCTCACCATCAAGTGACAATGCAGCAACGTGCATCCCTCGCTTCAAGCCACAGGGGTTGACCACACACTTATTTGAATTGCTGTAAAAATGGAGACAGCCTTTTGGAAAAACTCAACTGAAAAATAAAAAACAAACAAAACTGATTGAGTTTTTGTTCTCCTTTTCATACCATCTATGTTTCTAAGAAATTCAATCTACAATTCTCTGTCTCAAACATTCCTATTTTTGTGGGATAATGATTCCTTCCTTCAGTTTGCTCAAAAAAATACCTATGAAGAAAAAGAACTCTGGTAGTGTGTCTGAAGGGCAGGCAACAGTCTGAAAGGTCCAACAGGTGCCTGAGAGCTGGTAGGACCCAGCTCCGCAAATCATGGGAAGATGAGGAGTCACATCAGTACAAAAAGGTCGGGCAGTGGCCTCAGCTAGAACTGAAATTTCCTCCCACTCCATCACATCACCTGGAGAAGGCTTTTTGCAAAGCAAGGAGCAGAGGTGATCACACATAAGGAGTTTCATCACAGGCTAAGGGCTCCCTCACTGCTCCTCTGGGTCACAGGCAAGGTACAGGACTGACACAGATGAGATGGTTAGATCATCAAGCACCAACTCAGTCCAACATCTAACTTAAACAAAAAAGCAGCTTAAAATCTTTGTTTCACTTCAAATCTGCTCCTCTTTTGCCTCAATGTCTATTCTTACAGCTTAAAAGTCCAAGAAGGGATGTTTAGGACATACATGATGAACTTTAAATAAACCCAGGAGACTTGTCTTTTGCTTAGACACCCAGTGGTGTCACAGCACAAAAGGAGAGATGCAGGAGGCTCCCATGCAGGCTGAGAGCACCTCCTCTGTTTGCCCAAACTACTTAGCCCAGCACTAATTATAAAAAGTCTCAGGGAGTGATTTTTAAGACCTCATTTCCACAAAGCCCAAATGCTGCTTTCCTAAACACTAGCAGCATTTAAGCCTTAAACAATGGATATGTTTTAGGAGATAAATTCTGTAGTTATCAAGAAAAATTGCCAATGATTTCAGGGGGGTTGGGTAGAGGTAGTTTGACCAGGAAATCACATTTCAAATCTGTCAGGCTGAATTGGAAAATGAGATTGTCTCTTACAGGAAAAAAAAAGCTTAGTGAAAAATGTGTTTTAAAAATTACAAACATTCGCGTTTGATTAAGAAAATATTTTTTTCAACTGAAAGAGTAACTCAGCCACATTTGAATGTCCTGGATTTCTCTTTTTGTTTGTCTTGCTTTGTTACATTTGTAATGCCAGAAAAGTAGCTTTTAACTAAGCAACAGCTGGAGTCAAACTCTGGGAATTGTGTTTTTATCTATGCTTGGTCTGACTCCTAACAAGATCACTTCCTCTGGAGGGAATCAAAGTGTTTTACATCACAGGGTCACAAGCTATGACATATGTAAGTGGTCTGCAGAAATTCAATAACAGCATTTGCACACAGAAAGGACTGGAAAAAATTGCTTCCATTAAGTCTTATTCATTGACTCTTTAAAATTCCTGCAAACAGATTCCACATTCTGCTTCTTGTTTTGTTTGTGGACTGTAACATTGGCCTTTGCATTCAGCTTGTGTTATGAAATTCAGCTGCACTCGGAGCAGAGCAGCCCGTGCTCCGAGGACCCAACAAAACAAGCGATGCAAGCACAAACTCTCTCCTCTCCTTTGTATAATTTCGTTTTAGAGAACAAGCACACACACAAAAAAAAAAAACAACAAAGAGACATAGGAAAGTCCAGAAGTTTTAAAAGCTCTAGCCTGTAACAGAATCTCAACAATCTGACCTTGCAAATGAACGTGGGCTACTTAAATACAGACAACTAAACTCAAAGTTGTATCTATGTCCAAAGATGACAGCACTTAAATTTTAAACTTTTAAGAACACTTGACCATCCATGTGGAGCACAAGCATTCCCTCAAACTCATTTCATTAGACAAAGGACAACAGAAGTGTTTTAAGGGCTTTTAGCAAATCTCTCTCCGCCTGTTCTGTTCCTCCAGGCACGCTCTTAATTCCAGGTCTATTTTTGGTTAACCTGGTGACTGAATTGCAGCAGAACACACAATGCAATATCCCCTGAAGTCTAGCTGACTGGTCTGTACTCCTCACTACCATCTTCCAGGCTTCTGGCTCCAGCTGTCTTTCCCCTTCCTTGCCCTGCCAGAGGACTTCTGAAAAGCTGCACTTTCCCACTGCTCCTGTGAAGAAGCACACTACTCCCAGAAAGCTCCACCTGATCAACCCAGTTCCTTTGCTCTGTAAGGGACGTGAATTTCAAAGACAGCCATAAAAACACAAATACTATCATAACAAAGGGGGTTTACAAGTCTCCTCCTGAGGACACAGATTTATCTTTCTGGGCGCAATCCCTGTACTAAGAGGGAGGGATGCAAAGCCATGGACACACAGCGTGGTGGCGAGCTCCCAATTCCCACTGTGTGCCATGGGGACCTTACAGAGCAAGAGGCGTTTGTTCCACAGAACAGTGCCACTTGCATCCACATTCTCCTTTTATACCCTGCACTGAGGCACCTCGGTAGTGGATGGCCAGGAGCTCCTCAGCATCTGCCTCCTTACCGCAGAGATTCTCATGTGTGGCCACCTGAGTGCAGCAGGACAAATCAATAGAAAGGAGTACCTGTGGCTGAGAAACCTTTACAGCTTTTCACACTTCAGGAAGCCTGTGAAAGAAAGAAGTGCCCAGGACTCATCCCCACAGGCATATGCCACCAGCAGAACTTGAGATTCCACCTTTGAGAGACAGCAACAGCTCATCCAAATCAGATGGTGACAGAAAAACAGTTGGGGGGAATAGGTCTGCTTGCTTAGTCCTCACCCAACATCAATGTTTAGTAATCCCTAAATAGCTACACCACCCTATGAACACTGCTTTAATTACATTTCCCCAAAATAAAAATCCTTTAATGGAAACAGGTTATTCCTGCCTACAGGTATTCCCCAAATCTTTGTCAAAGGAGCTGTAGGAGCCACACAGGAGCTGCTGTAATTTTTAGTGACTGAGAAGAATAAGCAAAGTCGTGGTCAGAAATTGCATTTCAGGTCAGTACATACAGATGAAGTGAGGCAAACTCTTCAGCAGTGACCATTTGATTGCAATGTTTGTTTTCTGTGATGACAGTGTCTCTCAGGAGCCCCCCAAAAGTTAACACAAACCCAGATCAATAAATATAAAAGCTTTTAATTACAGTGAAGCAGAAGCTCCATTGTTCTACATGTTTTTCCCCTCAGCCTCTCTGCCATCACCACAGTAAGATTATGAAATGACGGGTGATATCAGAAAATGACCAAAGAGTGATCTATAACACCTTGTTTAGCTTTCATGCTTAGTTACCACATGAAGATTTATACCTGGTAGGGGTTGACAGTTCAGTTCAGCTTACATTTACTACACTCTAAGCCAACAGCAGCACAACACAGGTAGAAAAATCAGCAGCAGTCTATAAATCCCCATTTCTCCCCGCTACAAAGACGACTTTTTGGTAACAAGAGTTCTTAAAATTGCATATTGTGACTACACATAAAGAGATAAAGTGAAATACGTATCAGGCTTCTCCAAGAGTTTGTATAGAGAAAAAAATGCTCCTCGCTGTCAGCTTGAAAGCAGCCACCTCCCCCAGCTCCAAGGTGTGCCTTTATACAGGAAAGGCGTGAGGACCTTTGGTATGTGGCATGGCCAAGCACACAAAGGAGCTGCAGCAGACTGAAGTGGTACAGATTTCAAAGGCTGAGAACCAGGTCTCTCTGGGAGCTTTCCACTATAGAGCTGCTCACTTGCACGAGGCATCATTTTTTAAAGTAACCGCCCTGTTGAAAGCATTGCTCAAGATTCAAGTTACCAGCAAGGAAATTATTTTACTTGTCACTGATTTATACATTATTGATATATCTTCATTTTTATCATCTCTAGGCTATTCCTATAGCTCAGAAACTATTACAGGCCTAATCAACCCTTCTGTAGAACAAGATTCAGATGACTGCCAGACCAATTGGTTTGTTGGTGCAGTATTTTATGAAATTCGTGCTGAGAGAACACTCCCTAAGCAAAACACTAGTGAGGAAGTGTGAGCATTAAAAGGAGATCAGTGTAAAAACCTTAATTTTATAGAAAACACAAGTACACAAAATGGAACCCTGTTAGTAAGTTCAACACCAAAAGTCACATTACTCGGATGCTGTTTACAAAGCAATAGGACACTCACTCAAGCTGGGGAATTCAACTTCAGAGAAACTTGTATAATCTTTATCCTACCTTCTTGTGTGTGCTCAGCACACGGGGGTACCACATAACAAAAGGCAGCTGATTACAAACAAATGTCTATCACACTGCATATTTACCATGGTTCCACAAGACTAAACAGAGCTGTTGGCAGCAGCAGAGAACTATTATCCGAGGCAGAAAACAAAACAAGAAACACAAAAATTAAGTAACCACTGGGGTGCAAGGTGACTGAATTTAGCTCCTTGAGACAGCAAAGAACATCTGGCTTGTCTCCATGGGTACAAGGACCAAGTGAGTCTGCCAAGGTGAGATCAGACTCTAGAGGAGCAGATATCACTTTTCAGATGGTGGCTACAGAGTATTATTAACAATCAAAAGCTCCAGAATCATGGCTATAGGGCACACAAGCTCAGAGATAAGCTCCTCCAGGAGTGATCTGTGAAGAGTCAGGAGGCAGGTCTGTCATGCATCCATCCCTGTTCCTGGCCCTCTGAACTCCCCCAGGCACTCATTCCCCAAGCAGCCAGCTCTGAGACTCTGGCTGTGTCACACATTCTGGCTTTTAACTTTTACCACTGAAGCTACAGTTAGGTCTGATGCCAACATTTTTATTGTATAAAAAGAAGCAACAGAAAGGAAGTTAAGATTATCACCATCATACATCTGAGACGAGATTGAACGGAATTTAAGTCAAAAAAGAAATAGCACTGTCACAGCCTTAGGGCTTTCCTCTGCCGACTTCCAGAGGCTGGAGATACACACAGCTGAGATGCTGAGCTTCTCCAGATATTGCAAAAATCCCTCCTAATGGGAAAAGTCTATTCAGAGATGTCACCGTCCCTTGAGTCTCTGGCCCTGGCCCCATCTCTTAGGTTTTTAAATCCCATCTGGCCCCCTAAAGAGGTAAAGAGTCTTACTCTTGCTTTGCTGCACAGTGTTTCTGGAGATTTCCACCATCCATCTCCCCAAAAAAAGCCACTGACTGGCACAGCAAGAGCTGGATCTTGCAGCGATTCCCAAAAGCCCTCTTCTCACTGCTTTTCTAGGGGAGCCAAGACACGCATTACAAGTCACTTCCAGTTCCCATCGTACCCATAAGATACTCTATAATTTAGGGCGCATCATTAAACAAAACCCTGGAGATGACAAGATCAAAGCGAGATTCTGAACTTTAAAACACAGGTTCATCTGGGTTTGCACTCACTTCTTCTTCTTTGTATTGTTAAAGCACAGGGTAATGTGGGAGGGAAAGTTGTGAAAACGTTAAGGGGAGCGCAGAGGAAAAGGCACAGCTGACAGTAAAATGACAGAGCTTAATTCTGCCAGATTGTCTGTAGGTGCAAAAATTTTGTTCAGCTCTGGGGGAGCCTGGGTTTTGAATTGTTTTTATTAACTCCTTCCTCAGCCTATCAGGGGAGAAAAGCATTTGGAGCCCAAATTACTAATTTATTTATTTATTAGTACTAAAGCAAATGAATCAGACTTCCAAAAATGTAGGATGATGAATTCTGCAGACAGAAATATCAATTTTTCTCCCCATTATTGGTCATCTCTGCCAAGTTACAGTTCATTACAGAATTTTTGCATCTGCCTTTTAAATCCTGAAACAGAAGCGTTCACATTGCAAAGTAACAGACCTCAGAGCTGCAGAGTGGGACAAAGAGCTACAGCCAATATGTTGTGAGCAACAAAGTGCAGATCTTTGTTAGCAGCACAATCTTCCGTGCAATCTCTCTGTGTGTTTCGCTCTGCAGCAGGGCAGGCGCCAGTCTCCCAGCCTGCAGCTGAGTTCTTCATTTCACCTATATTTTCTCAACTCCTTGCTAGAGCGGTGAACCAGATGAAGCCGGTTTGCACTGCCTATGACAGGATATTAGCTATTGAGAGGCTGCATACATTAACTGCCAGAACAGATGAGTGCTTTAACACTTACAAATCACGGGAGGGGAAGAATAGAGCAAGAAGAGATCATTCACGTGCTCCTTGCTTAGATATGCTGATATCTTATCAGCTCACCACAGACAAGCCAGATGTGGAGGTGAGGGGAATTCAAGTACAAAAAACCCTCAACCTGTCTGCAAGCATGTACAGCAGGGGCGTGAACTAGAGCACTCTGAGGTGTTTAGATCCAGCACTACAGAAATTCCAGCTGTCAAAAACCTCCATCATACATGGAAATTGAAATTCAACCCCCTGGTGAAAAAACACTGAAGGGTCAGGGCAGGCACAACTTCCTTGATTCAGTGCAGGCAGAGAGCTTGCCTTGTTACTCACATTCCTTAATGGCAATCTGTTACTGGGGAAATTACATGAATTCTGTTTAATCCCCATATTGCTGCATATTGCTATCTGCTCACACAGGAATTTCCATTTGTTTCAGCTCTTCACAAGGTTATTCAAGGGACAGCGCAAAATCTTAAAGGAAAGCTAAGAGATCATTCTTCCAGAAGCTCCTCTCTAGTAGGAGAAAATAAAATATCTGTTGCCTTTATGGACTAGATAAAGGCTGAGGTTTCCCATATACACATAATGTTTGTTTAAATGAGTACAGTAACTTTCCATTTGAGGAAACACATTTATTTCTGTACATAAACAGAATGATGAAAGATTAAGGACAGCTGTGCATCTGTTTATCCGTAACATATATGCTATTATCTGACTTGAGGCTAACAGACATTTTAACCTCTCATTCAGCACCTGATCTATCATTTCTTTCATACTTAAATGCCTTCCTGTGCTGCTCCCAGACTGTAGAGCTGCTTGGGAGTGGTGGGGAACGGGACTGCTCCCATCACATGCGGCAGCCTGGGGAAGGGAGGGGGAAGCTGCTCTTTACTCAATCTCACTTTGCTCGGTATCACTTTGTTTCTTTCACTTCATAAAGAGTCCCTGCTTCAAGTGCTGAAGCACTTGTACACGGTGCAAAAAAAACCAAAAAAGATTAAGAATGGACACAAATTCCATTAAAGCAAATGGGAAGAGGAAAGACCTAGAATTCAAACTGCAAATCTCACAGTGACTCAATTCATTTATTCCAAAGATGCAGCTCTCAGAGCCATCATGGCTTTTTGCAAGCAGTCAGAACCCAGCAGTTTTCACCTGACATCCCTAGTCCTGTTCCTGCTGCCCATGGGGTGTCTGCAGAGGGGGAGCTGTCAGGCTGAGCTGAAGGGACCTGGATGTGTTTCCCCAGGACTCGAGCACATCAGCCGGCACCCAGGGACAACAGGCAGGTACAGGGAGCAGGACACAGCTGTTATGAACAATTTTTAAAGGTTCATTAAAACTAAGTTACTAAATTACCTTAAGTTCAAATGTTAATGAAGTTTAAAGGGTTCGATTGTTAAGTTCAGGTTTACCTAGTTCAAATGTTTTATTTATTCCTGATATAATGCTGCAGGTTTAATAATGCTCAAGAAATTAATGTTCAGTGTGGGTTAAGATGCTGTAATGAGGATCGTTTGGGTTTAAATGTTGTCTTTAATTGATGTTCAATGTTAATCAATGAAGGGGGGGGCCTGCCAAGATGGCGACGCCGAGCCATGTTCCAGAAAGTTCCAGGGATGAAGTCATGGTGTTCTGGTGATTTCAGGACTCTGATTGGGTCAGACCTCAACCAATCGGGAGGGACTTTGGGGAAATGATTGGTCAGGAATCACCCTGGAAACGAGCCAACCAGTGTCGAGCGAAAAGGACCAATCAGGCGGCGGATTGAAAACCCAACCAATCAGAGAGCCAGGCCTGGCTCTAAGAGCTGTGGTGGGGCCTGGCACGAGCTCCTCCGCCCTTTGGATGATGGCGGGGCCGTGAGGGGAGCAGCCAGTGTCGCGCGTGCTGCTTTTGTCTGCCTTGCCACCCAGAGCCTTGGGCTTATCCCCTGCTCCTTTGTTCCCGGTTGTGGTTTTTAATAAATTTGTTAAATTTTAGCGGCATGAGACCATTATTTCTCACAGTTTGGGCCGGTCCACAAGGGGAGCACCCAGCACTGCCGTGCTGCTTTTGTCTGCCTTGCCACCTGGAGCCTTGGGCTTATCCCTGGCTCCTTTGTTCCTGGCTGTGGTTTTTAGTAAATTTGTTAAATTTTAGCGGCGTGAGACCGTTGTTTCTCACAATGGCCAGCCTAGCACTCCCAAAGTTCATTCCGTGAGGACAGGAGAGGCTCGGAAAGGTGACCATGGAGCGTAATTAAATACAGACACTCCAGAGGAGCCAGCAGCTGGGGCTACCCTGATACCGCCTCCCTCAAGGGCTCATCCACACGAGGAGCTTGGACATTACAGCCACTGCAGTTTAAACACCAGAATAATTCACAACTTTCTGAATAACTGCAGTCAAAAGGAATATTCAATGCCAGGGGAAGGATGAATTGCCCCACTTCAATTCTTTCTAATATAAGATTTCAGGCATTACCAAAAGAAAAGGGTTACTTTTAAGTATAAAAAGGACTAATGAAAACTGGAACAAACCATTTGCCTTCAGAGAGGATTTGTTTAAAGTTTAATGGTTTTGGACTTTTTTTAAGTTTTAGCTCAATCAAAAATAATACTTTTTCTGCAGTCAAATATTAACACAGTTCTAACAGCCAAGTTGATGCAAAAATGGGGGCTAAATCAGCCCTTGCAGGGTAAAGAATGACAGCATGTCCCTCTCACAAGGATGTGGAAAAAGGAGTCCTAGAAATCTCTAAATAGGGAGAAGGAAGGCAATTAATTCCACATTTCCCAAAACATTTTTTTGAGTGTGTTGGTTGGGCTATTAAAAACACAGTTATTTATAGAAATCTGGAGGACTTGTGTGAAAGGAGACCTTGTTAGGAGAAGTGGTATTCATTTTGGACTGGCCAAGTATAATGTGTGCAGTGCTTTTATACCTGCAGGGCATTTCCTCAGGGCAGAGCCAACATTAAAATGCAGATTTTTGCAGTATACCGTCTCCCTCTCCCATATTTCTAGAGATTAGTCTTCCCTAGGGAGGAAAGGGATAACAAAGACCTCCAAAGAATAAAACATGGAGGCCCTGACCAGCTACTTCCCTTTCAAAAGGGGAGACAAATATATACACACAGACATATTCCTGATTGCATGTATTATAAGCAATAACCTCCTTTCCCTGCTTGAAGGCACAGACCACACACACGTAGAACCTGTGAGTTTTTGTATCACTGGGGTTTCTTCCCCTAATTTGTTCCGATTTTTGGTAGCTGGCATTGTTTTTTGATGGCTAGTTAAGCTGTAACTTCATTTTTTCCCCTAACGTAATTTGAAGGCAGGAAAAAACCATACCAGGCTACATTACTATAAAATATGTGCACGCTCCCAAGAGATGTTACCTAAATTTGTAGGTCTAAACTTGTGAAATGAGTGTGCTCGCAGTTTTGGTAGCTGACACCCTGTAAAACCCAACTCAACGCAGAAGGACCAAGCTCAAATCTCCATCTCCGTTTTGTCAGCGAGACAAACCTTTCCACAAAGCATCAGGGTGAAAGAGCAGCTTGTCCTCACGGTGCTGCCAACAAGAACAGATGCAGACACAGCACGGGGATGCTGGGAGACAGCACTGGGAGCAGGAAAAGCTGCTCGGAGCAGAGAGGGCAGGGATGGGCGCCCCAGCCAGCAGGGAACCTGCACCTGCCTTGCTTCCATCAGAGAGAGCATGTCTTAGTTTCTCAAAGCACTGAAACCTCTACACCTCTGAGAAGCCTAGGCACTTAGAAGATTTCTGGATATCAGCTTAGAGATTTATGTAAATTTTCTATCTAATTACTTCCAGTAATTACATCTATCTAATTACTCTGTTTGGGCCTACAGAAAAGCTGAGCAGCTTCCTGTATCCAAGACATTCTTAAAAACTCAGGATAAAAAGCTGACTCTTATTTGGAATGGGAAATGTGCTAAAACAGCATCAACACGACTTTAGTGGAGTGTCAAACCAGGACTCCTGTCCTCCTATTCAAAAACCTTTTTTAAGCCAGAATGTCTGTCATTGCAGTGCAGAGCCTTTTCTTTTTTCTGGTTTTTGATGCCTAATCCCACAATTTCCTGCTCATTACTCCTTCCCCTTCCACCATTTTTCTCACCTACTCTTTATTAAGAGAATAAAGATGCAGGTTGCTCCAATTTCTTCCTTACTCAGCCACCAATTTACACAAAGCTTACGGGAGCTTATCTTCTTGAAGTCCTTTACACATCTATTCAGTCTGATTAAAATTAGCCAGTAAGTGAGGTAGGATGTGGGACAAGGAAATAGCAGTTGGACAGAAAAAAATCCCAAGTTATTTCCATTTTAAAAAACCAAACAAACAAACAAACCCACAACATTTTTAACAAAATCAGGAAACTGAGTCTGGGCCCATAGTTCTCACAGATCTCTTGAATGTAACAAATTAATTCATTCTCAGTTAGATGTGTATGCTTTAGAAATGTGAATATTTCAGGAAAGGATAAAGAACCAAAAATAACAGGGTCACAATCCTGAACAGAAATGCAGATGCAAATCAGGGTAAGTGTGTTACTACTCACAGGACTCCTAAAATGCTCAACTAGCAACCAAGGAAGCCACACCCAGGTGTTAGCAGGCACCTTCAACAAGCTCTTCTCATGCAGTCCTGCACAATTATTGATGCCCAGAACCTTCAGGCTCAGGAATTAAATTGCCATTGATCAATTGGCACAGAATCTCCAAATACATTTGCACTGTTGCAGCCATGGAGTCTTACATCATTACTTTTAAGCCACTTGATCTCCTGGATTTTTTTTTTTCTCTTAGCAATTAATAATGCCAGTAATTGCTATATGAAGTCATACTTCTTTAAAAGCATAATTGCAATTTCCAGTCCCAGCTAACACAAGGTAACAATCATTTGTGTGATGAACCTTAGCATTGAATGGTGGCGTTAATGAACTCAGAGCAGAAATAAAAAGAGCAAATGACACACAGTCCAAGGAAATACTTGCACTATGGACTTGAACACCAAATCACAAAGTTATTTTCTTCTTCTGTCTGGGAACATACAATTATTTAGTATTCATATTACAGTGCAGTCCCATCTCAAGCTGATTTAAAGACTACATTATAATTGCTAATGATTACTCATGAAAAAGAGACTATTATATGTAAAAACTGCAATCAGCGCTAATCTATTCACCTATCCATTTTATACTGATACATTTTCTAAACAAAGCTCTGCCTGAATTGCTCATAATTAGCTTCTATTCTTACATTTTTAATTGCTCCTCTCCCCCTCCCATTTTCAAACAGAACATTTTACATATCTTCAGATTTTTTTTTTTTTAAAAAGATTTGGACTGAATTTTTATGAGTGAAAATCTGACACTGTAGAATTTGGAGTTTTAAAATAACTCCTCTGTTGTCAAATAATAAATGCCTAAGCAGTGTTTCAGGAAATAAATATTTTAAAACAAGATCAAAATTTCCGGCACAGCATCCATGTAGTCTGAGAGCATCTAAGAGAGCACTAAGGGAGAAGAGGTGGCTTAGCTACCATTTTATTTATTTTTTTTTCAAAAGCCAAGTGCATTCTGCCCCTCATCTCCAGGCTGTCAAGAGCCTGGTAATCAAGAGACATTTGGCACTCCAGCTGGGAAAAACACTGCATTTAAGGGTCTCTGTCTGCTGAGACTCCAGTGCTGCTCTGCCAGCTTTCATATATGTGGTATTGAAGTTGCTCTTTTTACTCCACTGTCTTTCAGACACCCGAGCTGCATTTCATGGAAAGATGTGCTGGTTTTGACTGGGACGGAGTTAATTTTCTTTGCAGTAGCTGCAATGAGGCTGTGTTCTGGATTTGTGCTGATAACAGTATTGATGGGACAGGGATGTTTTTGACACTTCTACACAGAGCCAAGGCCTGTTCTGCTTCTTGCCCCACCCCAGCAGTGAGGAGACTGGGGGTGCACCAGCAGTTGGGAGGGGACACAGCTGACCCCAGCTGATCCCATGAGACAATGCTCAGCATATAAAGCTGGGAGAGGAAGGAAGAAGAGGGGGAGATTTAGAGTGTTTGTATTTGCCTTCCCGAGTAACCATCATGTGTGATGGAGCCCTGCTCTCCCGGAGATGGTGAACACCTGCCTGCCCACGGGATGTGGTGAATTATATTAATATTAAATGCGCCGCCGGCACGCTGGTTCGGCTGAGATGGCAGCAGCTTGGTCCAGGCGTGTCCCACACAAAGGAAGGACGCCCCAGGGCACCTCAGTGCCGCGCTTGCCAGCCTTCCAGCCCGTGCGGTGGAGGGCACGGAGCCTAGCGTGCCTGGGGCTGTTGGATAGCCCAGGCGCGGCCAGAAATGAGTTGCGCAGAGGTGGCTCTCGGCCGGTGATCCAAGGGTTTATTGCAGAAGCACCCTCAAATGGTCTGGAAGCCGAAGAGAGCAAGGCACAGTAATCAGGGCTTTATAAGGATACAGGGAAGGGGGCGGGGTGGCACAGCAGGGACCCATAGGAAGAGGAGAAGGGTGGGACAGGCCAGGACACCTTCCCTTAGGGGACACAAGAGGTGTCTGTCAACTGTAGACAGAACCACCCCTCAGGAATCCTAGGAATTCAAAGGCAGAAGCCATCTTCACAGAACAGGGGTTTCACTCCTTGGTACCAGCCCACCAAACCTCTGTTTCTGGGCTCTGTGGCCCCCCGGTTGGTTCCTTCACCACAATAGTGAATGAATTCCTCGTTCCACTTTGATTGCATGCACTGCTTTTGCTTTACCCATTAAACTGTCTTTATCTCAACCCACGAGTTCTCACTTTTACACTCATGATTTTCTCCCCCATCCCAGGGCGGGGGGAGTGAGCGAATAGCTGTGTAGTGCTTAGTCACTGGTGGGGGTAAACCACAACAAAAGACAACTGGAGCAGCTCCCATGTGAGAGCCAGCAAAGCGTCCTCTGCATCGCACAGCTTAAGTTCTGCTGGTTATTAGGTAGTTCTCCTACATATTAGATGATGTGTCTTGCTTAGGAGCAACACTTGGAAAAAATGGAATTCAAACTGTAACTCCCAATCAGGTATTTTCTTCTTTTCACTCTATGAAAACCACCTTATGTTCAGAATATCATGTCTGGTCCTCAGAGGGCAAAAAGGAATACATCTGGCTTCAGCTACAGACAGAAGAGAGCAGCCAGGCTGTTGCGGAGTGTTCTCTGCCAAATCTCTTCCCCACACAAAGTTATGTAAAAGCAGACAAAATTATCCTGTTTCAGTGCATTTGACTTGTGGAAAAAAACCACTGATTTTAATGAACTGTTCCTCTGCTAAAGCACTTAAAAGTGGCATTTGCTAACGCTCATCTTTACATTTATTTCAGCAGTTGTTGGATCAGACTCTCAATCTGCAAGAGTCCTTCACAACCAGTTTTATGCAATTTCCAAAGTGTTGCACTAATCAGTAGATGCTTTAATCTTCATAAATGCAGGAGAGCTCTTAGGGACTAGTGCTACAGTGAATGAGTGGAGAAACTCATTCCAAAACATTTTAATCCTTTCAGAAGCCTTGCATTTTCAAGCTCAACAAAAAAACACAGAGTGCATAACCTGCATGAGTCTGCATAAGGAAAGATTCAGAGCTAAAATTTACCAAACTCACTAAGTGAATAATAAGTCTACTTGCCAGCACAGTCTGTGAACCAAACTCACAGATGAATTTCTAGTCAAGCCAGACTTGAGGTGCTGACAGCACCTTGAACTGTTTTAATTTGCATCTGTATTTCCAAACTTTCAACAACTTGGAAAGATTCATGTGTATGCATCATACGCATTCATGAGAAAGTCAAGCGTACAAACTCATCATCACACACATTCCCTTTCCAGTTACGTGTCCCAGCAGAGTGTGTTTTGACTTCAAGGCAGTACTGCCCAACACATCTAGGAAAAGGCACTGTTAAGATTTGCTGGTCTCACTGTGAATTGGGTTTAGCTCACAACCACAACTTGCCATGTTCTCACAACTGTTCCAGCACATACTCCCAACACATCCAAACACCCGTGTCAGCACAAATGGTGAAGGCACAGCGTGCTTCCTGACATGGCCCCTTTTCCTCTAGGCCCACTCTTCTCCTCAGAGCCACAGGACATTATCATAAATGAATTTATAAGGAAATCAGTAACATTGGAGTGGATGCAAAGGAAAGGAGGAGAAAATGAAATCTGGTTAGCAGGAATTTTCAGATTTAGCCGCTTTCTTTCAATACCAGCTGTACTGGGTCTGGCTGGGATGGAGTTAACTCTCCTCAAGGCAGCTTGTGCATTTGTGATAATATAATATAATGCACTGATAATGCACCTGTGCTGAGGCTATTGCTGAGCAGCTCACACAGCAGCAGGGCTTTCTCTCCAACCTCACCTACTCTTCCCAAGGGCCAGCAAGCTGTTCCAGGGCAAGAAGATGGAAAGGCACGTAGCTTGGGCAGCTGACCCAGACTGAGCAGAGATATTCCTTAGCACATGATATTGCACTCAGCAATAAAGCTGAGGGATGGGAACATGGGGAAATTTGTGGTTAAGGTACATGTCTTCCAAAGCAACCATTACACATACTGGGGCCCTGCTTCCCAGGAAGTGACTGGACATCTGCCTGGTGATAGGAAGTGGAGAATAAATATCCTCTTTTTGCTTTGGTTTTCTATGCAGCCTGTACTTTTCTCATTAGACTGCTTTTATCTCAACCCTTGAGCTTGTTCATGTTTTATGTTCCCGACCTGCTGAGGAAGAGGATCAAGAGAACAACTGAGTCTGGCAGCCAGCTGAGGTCACCACACCATCATATCTATTTTAGAGCAAAAATTGACATCGCCTGTTTCAAAGCAGTGTTGGGTTCTGGAGTTGCTATAAACTTGTACATTAGATTGCCTTGAGGCTCACAGTTATGCTAGCACAACAGGAGCCCCAGGACACCAACATCACACTCAAATTCATAGTTTAATAAAACAGGACATTGTTACCTCTGCCAATTTTAAGACTTCTGATCTTTCTGTGTAAGCCAAATAAGCCACATATAACAATCTGAGTATGTAAAACTACTGTACTGATTTGATGCAGTAGCTTCTCTATAAGGATGTAAGTGTCTTAAGAAGGAAAAAACAAACAAGAAAAAAACCCAAGTCCTGTACAGCCCATCTATGCTTCCAGCCACCTGAGCAAAAAGATTCTTTCTAGTTGCAGCTGTATCACCTTAAGTATTTTCCTTTTTCTCCCCAAGGAAAAGACTACGACTGTCTCGTGTGCCCAGAGATCTCACAAGAAGAATAACTATTCATTCTATTGTCTTATCCTTGTGCCAAGAACATAACTATCTCTTTTGAGGCTTGATTTGAATCAAAACTGCTGTGTTTTGAACAGAGCTGTCAATGATACTTAGGACTTACACAAGCCTTTCCCAAGACTTATAAAAAAATCAAAATCATTTAATTATCTGCCATTCATGTGTGCTTGATAAGTCAAAGAGAGCTAACTTTCAAATCCTTTACAAAGAAATGAAGGCATACTTTTATGAAGTCTGGCTCTAGCTAAAGACATAACGTCTGCTTGGAAAAGTAGAGTGACACAGTTCCTCTGACCACGTCATACACCAGACCCCTACAGCACGTAAAGACTTCCAGTTTGAAGGCATTGCCAGAAAGTGCCTGAAATTTTAACCCCAGCTGAGCAGATATTGACTGCTTTGACACAACAGAACCCTCAACATTGCTGCATCCTGGGAACAGCCATTGGTGCTCAGTTTCCACAGAGCCACGCTGCAAGAAGGAAGAGTTTGGAAACCAGCTTTAAGACATAGCTCCTCAGTGTTGTGAGATCCCAGCTGGCACAGAATCCTGAGGTACAGACCAGGGAAACAAGCTGAAGTTGCAGTTTCTTACTTGAGAGATGAAATGACTAAATTGCTCTAGATTTGCAAGAAATGAAGATCTTTTCCTCTTAAAAAGTCATCCTCCTTGCTCAGGCACTGCCAGTGAAGCCATGTCTCCTCTAAAGTATTCTTACTTTCCCTCATGCTGCACACCAGTCACCTCTCCCCACTCTGACTGAACTCTGCTTTGGGCCCAGCTGCACACACTTTGATTTTCTGCATCGTTTCCTTCTACTCCCAAAGCTTTTCAGCTCAAACTTCAAAAACCTCTCTTCTTTCTCTGTCTTTATTTGTATCGTGACATGTCATTGCAGACTCACAGCAGGCTTAGCAGTATGTGCTAGGTCAGCAGTTGCCTACCTCTCTTGTTCCAGGACATCCTTGGCTTTAGCTGCACAGAAGTCCTAACATATAAGAAAGATCTGAAAAACAGCAGCTGGTGAGAAAAAGTCTGCTACATCTAAGACCTTGTGATGAGATTTTTCCCAATTTTTGTATCCCAGGTACTTCTTTGTTTGGGCAGTTTACTACCATTTCTACTTCAGAGAAAGCACATTTGCTGTACTTACATGAATATAAATTGTGTGGACATCTTTACTCAATTAGATAGTAATATTTTAGTTCGCTTTGGAAAAAAAAAAATCAAACTGGGGCTAATCTAAGTTAGAATAAATTGCCTTTCCCTCAGACTTTTTCCCCAAGCTATTAACCATTATCATTAAGGGAAACGAACTCATACAGCATCCTTATGTTGGGATGGCAAGTTGCTGATGTCAGCATTGGCTGGCATGATGTTAGAGCTACAGGCAAAATTCATCAGTATACTTCACTTCTTCCCACATGCTGTTTCATTTTCCCTTCACAAATGAGGGGTTCACTAGTCTTTTTGCTGTAGTTCAGAATCAGAGCAGTCTTAAGGTAGGTGAGAAAACAAACTAGAAAACAACTCCTGGCTGGCATATGACAGATCAGTCAAAAACCCACAGATTTTCATGACAGCAATCAAAATTAACCAAGAGAGGGTCTCAGAGTGCCTTGCCACATTGTGTTTGTCTGATTGTGTTTGAGTGGATGCCCCCCCTCCTGGAAGCATTCGAGATCAGAAGCTTTGAGCAACCTGGTCTAGTGCAAGGTGCTCCTGCCCGTGGCAGGGAGGTTGAATTAGATGCTTTTTAGGGCCCTTCCAATCCAAAGCCTTCTATGAGTCAGAGCTACACTGCCTGAGTACCTTTTGAAGAACACCGATTAGATAATTACTTTTATTGGCTGTCAGTAAAGCAGCCTATATATTTTTTCCTTGCAGAAATTTTGCTTGCACTTGCTGCAGAGTAAATGAGGGTGTTATGGTCACATGAAGGATCTGAGAGAAAACTCTGTGGAGGCTGCAGGAATTAAAACAACAGTGCATCTCCTGAACACTGATTATGACACAATAGTTAGTGCACTGACACTTATGGGGAAAAACTAGCTGGCATAAAACACATACTTCTCTGCAGGTGGTGCCTTCCTCTGCCAAAACCCACTTATAAATGAAGCGGCGATTTGGGTATCCGAAATAAATGAGTGACAGATTCCAAAGCTCCAAGTTGCCTTATACCACATGAGGCAGCTGCTGAGACATCTCAGCAACAAAAACGCTCTTGCAAAGCCAGTAGCACAGCGTGGAGTTAGCCAGCCACAGAACATCCCAACTGCTCAGCTGCTGGCAGTCTTCCCGTTTGATACCGAAATGAATTTGTTACCCCAACAATCATCCCTGGACAAGAAAGCAGCTCTGGGCTGCATATTTTTGCAAGCATTCTGTAGTTTCCCCTGTGTTGCTGCAGCATAATGACTTTTCATACTGACAGAAGAACAAACCACTGTTTTAATTTTGGAAGTGTCATTACTTATGTATCCAATCCTCATGAATTAGTTTAAGTAGAAGGCATAAATGAATGCTGAAACTATGCATTTTTCTTGAGGTTTATTCTTATTTCATATGGTGACTACAAAGTGTAAGATATTTCTGTACTGCCTGTAAAGTCATACGGTCAGGTTTAACTGAATGGCATCCAAAAGTTACAGATGCAAAATTCTAAACTAAGTGTGTGTAACTAGGTATTTTTATATTTCCAGCTTTCATCAAATTACAAACTTAACTAGAAATTATATAAAGTAATTCATCACGTGAATAGTTAACAGTTCCTTGTGTGTTACAATCAGTCCTGCAATTAAGAAACAATTTCAGATTGCAAATGTTTGACTTGATTTTTTGAAATCTCACTGAAGTACTTCTTAGTGTGAACTAGGTAGTAGTCCATACACTAAAAATAATGACAGTCTCAAGTCAGGCAACATTCACATACAAAATAACTGAAACTTAAGTACCAAGCAGGACAAAATAATAGAAACTTAAAAATAATTTAAAACTATATATAAGTCCGTGTTTAAAAGAGCATGATAGAGCTCACTGTTTCCAGAGGAATTGTTTTCACTATACTTATATTCATAACAGATAAACAAAGATATAATAGGTATTCAGATAAAGATGATTTCATGTTATAAAGAGAATGAGTCACAAATGTTTCATGGTTCCTTAAGCAGAAATCATAAACAAGACCAAGTAGCTGCAATTTTAAAGCAGGATTTGCTAACATAACACACCACATAGTAAGTGGGAAGCTACATCTAGCTACATTACTGTGCTATTGGGCCACAAGTTCTACTTTGATGAATAAATATAAGCTTCTGTTAGGAAAAAAAAATTTCTTTATATTTCTGTCTAACTGTGTATTTATACATAAACTTTTAAAAGTAAAAAACCCAAAGACCTATTAAAAATTCTTGTAATGTTATCCAAACTGACTTATTTACCCCCATTTTCTTTTCCAGTCCTTGTTCAAGCTGATGGTGAATGCTGTATATCTAATCATAATCCTGCTGTTATCACAGCTGTTGTGCTTTATTTTTGATGACTTAAAGACAGATGTTCCAAAATTGCCCTAGATTCCTGCCAGCCTTTTCAATTGCATTATACAAACAATTAAACTTTCCTGACCCTATTCCTGTCTCTAGATAAAATTCAGACGTTGACGCTTCAAGAAGCAAATCATGTATGTAAATTGGTTCTAATGACAGCTATTGATGTGTAGTCATATGCAAATAGAGTATTATCAAACATTAAAATGTCCAGGAGCAGTAGCTAGATAAATGCAGTCAAGAAAAATTAACTAGAAGACGCATATTCCAGATACTTCCCACAGTATGTAATGCAATTAAACAGAAGCGAAGGGAAATTCACACTAGAAACTGCCTCTCTCCTGCCATGCCTATTTATCCCCCATCATCTGTTATTATTGTTGAGAATCTTCACATTGTGTCCCAATTAAGCAAATCTCTCAGAATTAATAAGGGTTCGCCTTCTCTATCACCACATCTTTAATGTCTGGAACTGAAAACATTGGCACCTCGTGCTGTATGCGAGTGTGAGCAGTTAGAATAAGAACAATTGTAAAATGTGCTTGCCAAAAAATGATTACAAGTCAAGCTTTATTGCAAGGGTGTCTTGTTTAGGAGGATTTAGTGCAATTCGATGGGGTGACAGCAGTTGTCAGGCCTTGATACGAAGCATAATAACTATTAAAGAAACAACTCACTTATTGAATATTCAGAGTGCTAAGCCATTGTTTGGCATGTTAGGAATACAGATTATTTTGCTATGCTTGGTTAGTCTTATAATGAAGATTTTTAAAAACACTCCAGCAAAAAAGTTATTTTTGTTTGATATTCTACCTGGTGGGTTTCATAGAACCCAATGATAAAAAGATGACAGCATTCAAGATTTCCTGAGAGTGTGACTAATTCAACTTACCCAAAGCATTTCTTGATTCTGACTTGTAAGTCACTTGTGAGATTTCAAGGATTCTGCTGTATTTTTCTGTATGTTTCAGTTGCTTCAATCTTAGCATTGTGTCTTTTACTTCCTTTGTGTTTTCAAACCACTTCTCATGACTTTTTGCCATTTCCTTTCCAAAAATATCAGGGAAAGGATATTAAAAAAATATGCCTTAAAAAAGAACTCTATGGTTTATTTCTACCTCACAATATAGGGCAAGCTGATAAGTTTAAGAACTATGACTGAAGGACCTTCCAGGATTTTCCCTGCAATCTGAGTCCTCCCCTTTCAAGTACTGAGTCCTCCCAATAAGCATCAACAACCATTTTGAAAAGATTTTGTCTTTTATAGTCATCCCTGATTAAAAAAAACTTGAAGTATGATTTTATTTTAGAATTTCTAGTCTCATATGCTGGTTCAGCACAGCTCTGCCTTAGTCTTTCTGCCTCTTCTCTCATTATCTCACTTTCTGCACCCACCTTCATTCTGCTGGGTGAGCCTTTGCATCCCATTCAGAAGAGAGTTAATGCTGAAGATATTTGTGTTACACCACACAGACACAGTGGTGATCCACAGCCACTCGAGGTAGCTGCCACCTCCACATTTAGGCTGCTAACGTTGCACATAGCACACTAATATTTATCACAGCCAAAGTTAAAGGAAAGCAAGGATCCATTTTTCTCCTACACATTACTGCACTGAGTGGAAAATGGCAGCTATGCACTCGTGAAAGAAAGTGCAGTGAAAGAATCTACTTCTTTGGGATCTCTCTGCCACCAGAGGAAGAAAAAGTCCCCCAGGGGGAAGAAAAAAAAAAAATTACAGGACAGATTCAAACTCAGCCCAATTGACCTTCTCTTTTTTCAGTCTTGTCTGGTACTGTACATCAATTCAGGACAACATCTTAATTTATGTTCACCTGTGTAAGGCAAAAGCAGACAGGAAATTCAATACTATTATTTAACATTTAAAGCTAAATCGTTCCATTTCTGACCTGAATTTTTCACAGGATAATTTGTACCTTCATGAAGAGCGAAGCACAGGAAGGGAGCTTGGCCTTGATTAAACACCAGCTCAGTAAACCGAGTTCCCCCGTTTCTCTGCTCTGTGTTGTATTCTCATGAATGAGCTGGAAGTATATTAAGATGTAAAGCTACATCATTTATCCATGTTCTCCCCTTTCTTCTTCCCCTGCATTGCTCTCCTTGCCCAAGGAATCTGTCTTGGATAACACAAGAAGAGACTAAGTTTTAGGGCCAGGCAAGTTACCAGTCCCTTGTATCCAAAGAAGCAGTAAGAGCTCCCAGACACCTTACAAAGCTTCCCCAGGAGCCCTGGCAAATGCTTGAAGTTCAATGCAGATTCATTAATCAGGAGACAAAACGTGTTCAGTCACATGTAAAGAACTAAAACTGGGAGACTGTGACAGTCACAAACTATTCTAGTAGGGAATCACTGAATATTATATGCTCTTTAGTTAGTCATACTTCATCATTTTTCCTGGTCTGAAAAGTGACAGAGATGCATAAACATTGCTTATTTGCCAACAAATACAGCACCTTTTCTGGCTCACTGAAATCAAAATAGATGCCCATCTCATCCATAGACAGCACAACACTAAAATTACCTGTTCAGCTCTCATGGCACAGCACTGAAATGAACAGAACCAAAGGGAAAATAAATTCACAAGGAAATCTTTCATAGTGCACCTGCTATAAATACATGTAAGGAGGACAACACAGGCTTGGCTTGTTTTTGTTTCAGAACAAATGTGTTCCAGTCAAATTCCCGTGCTTAAGACATTAGATGGTATTCTCATGGGAGATTTTGGACTGGTTTGTACATACATTAAATATAGTTTTTTCATTAGGTGCTTCTCAAGAGCCAGCCTTTCTAACTGGGAAGTTATGTTATAGAGTAATATTAGATCCAAGGCCAGCTGTTGCAGGGATGAAACAACCACTCGGACGAGGACACAGGTCCTGACAGGTTATTCTCCACTGCAAGTCTTCCCCCTCCCCTTAAGTGTTGTAATCACTTCAGAAATTTTAGCCATGGCACTAGCACCGTGCAAGCTAGACTCTTTTGGGACCACAACTTCCTTGTTTTGTCTCAGGCTCAATCTCACTGGGCCCAAATTTCACTCCAGTCTCTCCCTCTTACCTCATCATAGGAAATACTTGAGAGAGCACAGGGATTTTGGTGAAACTGAGGTGGATAAAGTGGGCCATAAGACACAACTCATCAGATTTCTGAGCTAGAACTTAGAACTGAATTTAAGTTAATACTTAATTGCTGGAAAAAGACAGTTTTCCTGTTAAGTCTCTCTTACAGGTATGCACAATTATCTAAGAGACTGGAAAAGGTTTTTCATTTAATCTAACAAGCACATTTAACCAAATAGAGTTAAATCACTTCTCTAACACTGCCTTTATGATTTCAGCTTTGTTTCTTCTTTCTCTGCCCTACTGAAGGCAGAGAAAAGGCTCCAAATTAAGCCAAAAATTCCCCCAAAATACGTGTCTGCTGTGGTCAGAGACAGCTGTGCACACAACGCAGTCAGACACATTTATCCTGTGTCAGCAAACAGGCTGGATCAATCCTCAGTTTCAGCTTTTGGGACCACAAATCTGGCCTGCAGTCACATTTGCTTCCTTCACCTTTCCTCAGTATCCACCATCTGTTACACATTTTAATTATCAGGAATCTTTTAACTGAATTAGCAGACTTTAGGTCAGGTCTTTGGTGAATGCTTTTTTTCTGCTGATATTCAGGGAGTTCAGACTTACAGGTTTTGCTGCTCCTACTGTTCTTTCAGCAGGACCTGCATGAATACTTCTCTTCTTTCTCTACAGATTACTGCACAGTTTATTTTGAACTACCACAAAATTCAATTATCCCAAACGATCTTTCATCCATTGAACTATTCATCTTTTAACTCCTGCCACATTTTTGGAAGAAGCATTCTTACCCTCAAACTTATTAAACATTTGCCACAAAGGCAAGATCACGAAAATATCTATGTTGGCATAAAGCTTAAAATCCACACATCTTAGTGAAATGATATGCAAAAAGACATTTGAAGAGCATAAACAAGAATCTTCAATGAATAGTGACAATGTGCGTAAGCGTTTTCAGATTCTAGACCACAGCATCTTTGATGTTGTATATTGCAGTTGTAAAAGAAAGCTGTTCTTAAGATTAAAATAATTATTTCAAAATAGTAAGGAATGCCAGCTCTATCATCCATTAGGCCTCCTGAATAACCAGGTACAACAGGATTAAAAGCACACATCAGAGTAAACTCAGGAAAACCAGTGTGGGTGTATCTTCAACTCCAGGAGCGTATCAGATCTCAGACATAGGCAAACCACAGAACAAAGTAATTCCAACCATGCTTTGTTTCTTAAAGGATTTCTACACAGCTTTACATAGGCATAAACTGGTTAAATGAGACCTACCTTCATAAAACAAGGTAACTATTCATCTGTGTTTATGATGAATTTATATTTTACATCAACATGTTCATTCCATCATTCATTAGATATATTACCCGTAATGAGGGCCTCTAACCCAAATTACAAAGGCTTTGCAAAAACTTAATGTGTATTAAGATAATTCTAGAGCTCTTCCAAGGAGCAGCCTAATCTGATCTACACATACTGCTCTTCAGGACAGACCCCATCTAAGCCCTGTTTGATCAGAACTCTTTTATGGAATCTGAAAGTGGGGAATGTCTTCCCAAGTGTCAGAAAAATTCTCATTAAAATGTGGACTTTGGGCACAATTCCCTCACAGGGCTTTAATTTCTCACTGTATGACCACTGTTCCACATGTCATCTTATTTCAATTTGAAACACTTCCTAATTATCTTTTCATCTTGTTAAAGGGTGAAAATTTTCCAAGTAGTACTTTCCTCTAGAGATCTGTTTCCACCAGAGAGGCTCTGTTAATATGCACAGTCCGATTTGCTGTCCTTTTGAATTGATCTTGGTCTAAGGCTGTTCCTTTGCTACAATCAAACACGTAGGCTAGCTATAAAACAGCATCATTCCAATATTTTCCTTTCTTCTTTTCAAATCTTTAGCATTTAAAGCTTATTTCCCCTTGCATACCTCTTCCTTCTTTACAATTGCAGTACCTCATAGAAACTTTTCTCATACACTCATACATGCTACTACTTTCACATTAGACTTTTCATTATCAGACAAGGAAGCTTTCAGGCTGAAAAAATGAAGGAAACAACATCTAATATGTTTTTTACGAGCACTAACAGTCATCTGGTAGACTTCATACAGTCTCTGCCACAAAACTCAACATACACAGTTCCTCAAACTGAGAAACAACAAAAGATGTAATTTGCCTTCAATATATGAACTCTATCTTGATTTCCAAAATCCAAGTTTAAATCAATACCTACAGTTCAACCCCTGGTAAGTCTGCATATCACGAGTCTCAGTACTGAGAGAAATGTATTATTTTTAAGATACACTAGATTGAGTAACATGAAGGAATTATTCAAACCCTTGCTGAGATCCTCAATACAAAGTATTGCGCAAATAAGCATTACAGACTTAAATCTCAAGATAACCCCTCCATTCTGTGGAAGAACCTACCCACCAATTTGTCATCAAGCACTTTGGAAACTTTTTCTTAGTACTACACTTGCATGAAACATCAACACTGCCAAAATAGCCCTAAACCATGGTACAGCTCTTTGCCTGGCAATTGGCAGACCTCATGCTATGGACTCTGTTGCTTCCAGAGACCAATTTGTGTGTGATCTATTAACATTCATCCTTCGTTCTGAAACTCCAGTACACAGTTCAATTTTATATTTATGAGCACTACTCCAAACAAGCAGGAGGCCTCCTGCTGCTTTCTGCAGAATGAAAGCATGTGTCTGACAGGAAGCAGAGAAAGCTATTTCAGGATTATCCATGTGGCTCAAAGTTAAACAGGATTTCAAGATGAAAATGTAGCAGATCTGTAAAAAAACATAACACCTTTATGTTTTTTCAGGAGTATTTAATATGCAAAATCATAAATCCATAGAATTTGTTAGCTAAAAAACAGAATGGCAAAAATACCTCAATTTGAGATCTTTGGTAACAGAAGCCTCATTTCTTTAAAAGAAAGGACCTTCTTTAGGAGACAAGGATCCAGGTTAACAAAAGGTTAATATCTGTCACCTGACAGATCAGTATCTCCCCATCCCAGTGGCTAACGTTTCAGGGGCTACAACAATTAAACCATAAGAAAGCCATGACCAGAGTAATGTAATAGTTGTATTAGTCAGGCAGATCATTTTACATCGCTGGGTATTCTGAAAGATCCCATGAGGATTCCAGATGTAATTTCTTGACGAGAAAGGAAATGATAGCAGTGTCTCAAAGATTTATTTTTACTTTCTGTACAGCACAGTGAGCACATGGTAGAATAACGAGTCCATTCATTCATAATTGCAGATGTTTTACACATCTTGCTGAAACATGTGCATTAATATGTTATATGGAGCTCTCTCTTCTGTTTCCAAAGTGTTAGGATAATTATTCTTTGATTTGCTTGTTTGAAGTGTATACATATATGCATAAACTCTTCTGAGCTCCTGTTCCAGTTATCGCTGTTTACAACTCGTGTCAATCACAAATCAAATCATCTCCCCCTGGAAGGTAGGGGTGCTGCACAGTGATTGATACACAGCTACACAGCTCACACTCGGAAAGGTTCTGGCAAGGCAAGGCACCAGGGCTCCTTCCTGTGGGCTGCACAGCGTGAACCTCCTCACCCGTGGCAGCTGATAAGGCACCTCATTTAACAGGGATGTTTATGCCACCACTGGGAGACTGCTTCCAGTCATTCTGGAAATCCCATCAGCTAGCTGGTTACTACACACAAACCTTTCAAAGTATTCAAAGATACTATCACAGATACTATTTCAAACAAAGCAGAAAACTACTACGCAGTGAGAGAACAGGTTTGGGGTTTTTTTAAAATCAAATATTAAAACTAATTTCATTTAGGTTCAGAGATTTTTTTTTTCCTTTTGAATTTCACTTCCTCTCCTGTTCTTTCTCCTTCCTTGTTCTCCAAATCAGCAAGATGGTTTCTCTATAAAATGCTGTGTTCTCTCCAGGTTTATTATCAATGCTTTATTACCCTGATATGCTTCCAAAGGCATTTTGCCTCTAACCACATCATGCAAAAGATTAATCTTTACATCTATTTCAGTCCTGCCAACTTTCTCTATCCAAAAGTGCTTTGTCAATGTATTCGTTTATTAGTAACAATAATATCTCCATTCATGGGATGACTGCATCCCATTTCTCTTACTTGTGATCTTTTCACACAGAGATAACTTGCATGAAAAAGTTCAACCAACACGTTTTAAACTCGAGCACATCTGACAAGTCACTAAAGTAGAGATGTAAAAATAAAAGGAGCTGCCTGATTTTCAGAAGTCCCAAGCCCTTCAGCCTCTACGGACTGTAATGTATGTTTTGCCCCTTCAGCTGCTGAAACTAGACTCAAATGCTCAACTAAAATGTGAGCTGGATCACATCGGTCATCTTGGATTACAAAAATATTTTATCAGCCAAAGATCACCAGCATATAGAGTTTCATGGTAGAAGAGATTAACAAAAGTAGCAGCAACCCCAGGATCCTTTGCAAGGCCAAGACCAAAATACAGACATTGAACAGGGTGAAAATAAATTACTGAACTACTGATGGCCAGAGAGTGAAATAATAGAAATCATAGAATATACTGAATTTGAAGGGACCCATCAGGATCACTCAGTCCAACTCCCGGCCCTGCGTGGGGCACCCCAACAGTCATATCACGTGCCTGAAAGTGTCATCCAAACACTTCTGGAACTCAGGCAGGCTCCTGAGTAGTTTTCTTTGAACAAAGTAACACTTCAAATCTGCAAATCATTTCAAAACCAGTATTTTGCCTTTGATTTCTTTTTATGTTGCCACTCTAACCATAGCATAAAGCCCGACATATTAGGAATGACTGGAATTATGTGGTAATTTGAAGAACTTTGCATAAGCTTGCTCTGGGAATAAGAGCCTGGTACACAGTGTGACAGCCCCCATAGTCCCATTACCACAAAAGCACAAGGAGAAGGACTTAAAAGGCTACAAAAGGGTTGGGAATTTTTTTTTCTCCTAAGATATGTGTTTCTCAGGATGAAGGAAAAAATAAGTCATTGAGATAATAATGCAAGAGAAACTCTTGAATGCTATAATAATATAATTGTCAGCTTGATCTTCATCATGAGGTCCCTGAACATGCTGGTTACGTTTGGTAACACAACAACAGAGACACAGAAGATCACTTGCTGCCCAACCACCTCTTTCCTCTCATGTTGGTTAAGCTACCTGCTGGGTTAAAAAACCCATCATTATGATAACTGCAGTTCAAAATTCCCATTATTTAGCCCAAAAACTACTTCAGAGGAGCTGAGCTGGCAGGCCCAGTCCACAGAACTTGCTTGGACAAAGCTACAACACGACAACAGCAGTGGACACCAACCTGAAAGCAGACAAAACCTCTCTTGCTATATCCTACTTCACACAAAACCATTTGTTTTAAATACTTGAAATGTTTCCCCCAGATTTCCCTCCACTTTCTTCAATAAACAAAGGAAGTGAAACCCCACATGGGTTCTTTTAGCACAACACAGGTGCTGCCTGATGCTCAGGGTGCATCCCAATCCCCATGCACACCCTCAGCCAGAGAGAGGAAGGGAGCATGAAGAGAAGGGGCCATGTCCTCAGCTTCCCACCCATGTCCACAGCTCTGATCAGTTCCTTCAGCACAAATGGATGTGATGGGGTTTGTGCAGGTCATGCCCAGCTCCAGGGAAAGGCAGGGGAAGCTGTGCACTGATGGATAGCAGAGCTCTTATAAACAGTGTAGGAGTCTATAACAGGAGTATTCTGGTGTGGTTTGACTACACTGACAAGAATTTTGCTCCATGGACTGCACCTGAGGTCTTTCCTTTTTGGGGAATATTAACACATTTCTTGGTGCTCTCTGAATGTTCCTTTTCCTTTAAAAAAAAATAACCAAAATAAAAAACCCCTCATCTGTACATATTTACCTATTCTTTTAAATAGAGATATGCATTTGCCACAGCTCAAGCACTGCTTTAAGATTCCAATTTACTTGGATGCTTGATTCTTCTTAGTTTAACCAAAGTCAGAGGGAACATAACTGGGTTTTTGCACAGATACAGAATTGCTCTTTTCCCCAGGTCACTGAGTTTACCTGTAATTAGCCTCAATGATTACTTACAGCAGAAAAAATGTATTTTTTGTGTTAATTGACTAGAAAGGAACATACTTAGTTATTGACATCCCAACTTCCCCAGGAAAGGAGTAAAAAATTTATTTTGAAGAGTCCAAGCAAAACAAGTCGGCCCAGTCTGTACCAAAACACTGTACAACACAATTTTGACCTTGGAGTATTTTTTAGCACATTCTACCTTAGCTGTGGACCTTACATATATTTTTATATAGTTTACAGCTATGCACAGGTCATCACTGGAGAAAATTCCTATTAGTGATGGATATATGCTGACATTCTCATTCATAAATGCTGCTTCATTATTCTCACTGGTGCCAGGTAAAGTTTGTTTTTACCCTGTAATTTCTACCTAGTCAGAATGAGTCAAGAGGCTTGCACTTATGAAGTGTACAGGATACAAAATGAATTATAAGCATGTCAAAGTAAGAAAGGGAATTAGTGATGATGGTTGAATCTCAGAAGAGCTTCAGGTTGGATTCACAAAGAGCCTTGTTTGAACTTCATACAAAACCACGTGAATTTGAAATAGGGGTGAACATAGAAATACCATCTGTCAGTCTCAACCCCACTCCTAGCATTCCACTCAGGTGAGAAATACCAGGAAACTTATTTAGATTTCTAATATTTCTTCTTCTAATCACTGTTGAAGTTGGAAACTGCAGTGTAAGACCCAGGCAAAAAAAGGAAAGTTACAGAAACATTTTGGATTTGGGATAGAGAAGCCATGTGCTAATTTCACGCTCAGCATAGCAGGGTTTATTTACCTAAAACACGTAACTGTAGTGTGCAATGGTCCCTGCAAAGAATGAAAACCCAGCCATAGACTGAGGGACTCAAAGGGCTGGAGGGGTTGGCGTGGAGAGTAAGTTACAAGGCAAAAAAACCCACGAGTCCACATTTTTGGATAATTAGGCTATTGTGGATTTTCATATGGGTGAATGCTCTTGGGACACCTGATATGAGCTGTTAGCTGGAGCAATGCAAAGTTTAATTTACACAAACAGTAAAGATCTTCTTTTCCTAACAAATTTTTTGTGACTAAAAATGAGGGTGAAGTACGAGAAGCACATTTGCCATGAAAAGCCATTTTTCACCCATGTGAAAGAGTCAAATTTTCCCAATATGGAGATCAAGCAGAAATTAATTATTTTGCCTAGAGGATGCTTTTTGTTTTTGCTCTGTCACAAAAAAATCAGCTATTGAACTTATAGCAGGTTTTGTGTGGACAGGTAACTTTTCTTTGGATTAGAAATTTTTTTAAAAGCCCAATCAAACCCTTGAAAACACTTTTTTAAAATTTGAACAATGATAACGTGAAACATGAAAACTGAGGTTTAGTATTTTAGGGTTTGAGGGGCATTTAAGAGTTCTATATGCTTTGTATATCATATTTATGTTAAAAAAATAAATGTCTATTATGCAAAACCTAAGTTATTCTGCACATGACACTGCACTAGGCAGGCTTTGAATTTTTTTCTTGAATACTAAAATCTCATGTGTTGCAGACACTAAAGCAATGAAACAGAATCTACAGAGGAAAATGGAATTATATAGCCTTAAGCATTATGTAGTCTGCATGCTGTTCTTTGTTAAACAAGCACCATACTCCCTTGTCTGTCAGGGCTCCCATCTTCAGCAACAGTTCAGCTCTGCCTCTCTAAATGACACATAGCAAGGAAAATAAGGTTTTCAATGAAGCCTCACACAATTAAAATGTTAAATATTTCACATACTATTCTGATGTCTGCAGGAGGTAAAGCTTCACAGGGAGCTAACTTATCCTCCACAGCCAAAGGAAATGAAGCAGTTTCAGCCATCAGATGGCTCACCTCAGTGCGTGTTCCAAAGAGATTCACATGCTTTGCTTTAATATAAAAAACAATAAAATTAAAAGGGTGATGGAGGCCATATTACAAAGAGAGCAGTTCAGTCTCGTTTGACAGGCAGTAACTATGGGTCAGAATGTACAAGTGATTTTTCAGCAGAACACTTCTTTGATTTCTATAGGGAGTTTAGCTTAAAAATTGATGAGACAGTATGTCCTCATTAAGGCAACCATTTTAGGAAAAAAACCTCTCACTTGTTTAATTTTCGCTCTTTTTCCCACTGAAGACTGACAAAACCATCTATTACAGTAGAACAACATCCCTTCAAGCCCCAATTTTTAGGAATTCTTAGACAAAATCTAGTTTGCAGAATGGGATAACTACAAATAAAGTTTGGCAAGTTCCTAAGAACTTGTAGGATTGGAACCCAAATTGTTTGTTGGGTTTTTCAAGTCACTTTTCTCTACCTGCCTCCTCAGAGCTACAAGGCATAGGTTAAGTGCAACAGAAGCACGAGAAAGCACACACAAAGAGGCAGAATTTATCTACACTAACTTCTTAACAGGGAAATGATCAAAATCCTGCAGTACCTTTATAACTAGGTGTTACGGGGTGCCAGGGTGTGATCCTAGCAGGATTCTGGCCCAGGACATCCAGCAGTGTCAGCCCTTTCCCTGAAGGTTCACATACAGGAGGGCTGCACCAGTGCTCCCAGCCCTTTCCTGGCTGCCCAGAACCCAGCACCAACAGAGGTGGTTCCAACTGGAAATGACACAGTCACCCAAGCAGGGGTGTTTAAACAGCACACAAAAGCTCCATTAAGAAAGGGTTTAGAACTTTTCACTGCAGTTAATCATAGAAGCAACTTACTGAAGGATTTCACATGTCACACTTGCTGGTTCTTCACTTTTAAAACACAGGTAAGATCAGTGTGTCCTTGCCTGCCTTTACCTATAACTGCCTGCAAAAGCAAGCTGATATTTCCCCTTTGTGTCATCCAGGAGACTGTGTGCAGCACAAGGCTGATGCCTAAGAGCAATTCTGCTTTGCAGTTGTTATGCACTGTTTATAACTGAATATTTAAGTCTATGCTCAGTCCAAGTCCACCCCCTGTCCTCACTGCACACAAACATTACACACTTTCTCCCATAAAGTCCAACAACAGAGATAAGGCAAGATATGAAACATACTGAAGTCATGGGGGTCAGAGAGTTGGAAAGTTAACATGACAGCTCCATGTGCAGCAAAATGTTCCAGATGCATAATGCCTTCTCTGGAGGAAAAGAAGATAAACCAAACGAACCAAGCCCATGTCTTTGGCTTTTCAAAGCAGTTTGCAAATTCGCAGAATAATTTTTTATTAAAAAAAAAATAGGGGGCAGGGATAAGATGATAGGACACACACATATACATTTTGGAAACACCTGGTATGACAACTGTAGTTTACAATCCAGATGTTTAGGATTCTTCCCCAAAAAGCCAAATAATCTTTGTTCATAATTACCATCAGCTTAGTCCAGGCCCTTAGTACAAAGAAGAGATACTCCCCCGCAATCTTCAAGGTGTTACACAGACAACACTGCTCAAGTTTCTCCATTTACTTTTCCAGCCCTGGTTTTCCACATCTTTTCGTACATGTGCTCAAAGTCAAGCATTTAATTTTATTCCAAATAAAAGAGGTGTTTTTCAGGGTTTCTGCCAGAATGGCAAAGTCAGCAGGATTTTGACAAAGTGCAGCAGGAATTTAAAGAGTAAAGGCAAAGTATCCCATCACCTGGAAAGTGCTGATAATGACAGCAACCAAGCTGGAGAACCACTTGGAATATTTAATCAGGCTGTGGTACAGATTAATTTGATACTGTCTTAGAAGTGCTTTGAACATGAAAAGCATAATTTAAGTGTTTTATCTTCAGCCTCATCCTACCTAACTGTCCAGCTTGTGAACTTCTGCTGTTACACTGGGCTATGACAAGGAAGAACTGGTTCCAGCAACACCCCAACCCCTTTATCTGCTTTCCAGCAAGTAACAATTGATTGCTGGGTACATATTTCTAAAAATGTTCTACTCTTCAGTCACATAAGCCCAGCTGAGCAATTCCTAATGTATTGTGGCTAAAAGTTAAATCAGTACCTAATGAAAAAGATTTTAAAACCATTAACAGTAATAGTGATTTTCACTTTCAACGCATCAGCAGATGTGACAGCACCCAAGCAATTAACAGGTCCCTTTGGCTTTATGAGGTTTCATATACAAACATTGTAACTCCTACAGCAGTTTAAATAGATTAGAGGACACTGCAATCCAAAGACTGTTTAACACCTCCCTTTGAAAACCACTTCTACCAAAAGAGCTTGAGAACAACACAAGGCAACTATTTCACTTATCCATCACTGCTAGACCAAATTTGGACAACAGTACACCATAGCAGGTGGTTTCAGTCTTGAATTAACTCTTGAAAAAGCAGCTTACACTTAAAGGGATGACAGGAGAGAAAGATTCAGACATTCTGCTGTCTGACTGCACATTCAGTCATGGGGAAATGTGGTACAATTATACTATATTGAAAAAGAACTACCATTATTTTTCTTCATTCAGAGGCTATCACCTCTGGCTTCTAACTACATACTCTAAGACAAAAGGATAGGAAAACTCAACTCAGTTCAGCAGTGCATCAAAATGTCTCACACACAAGACAAGTACAGCACACAGACCTGGTGGGACTATGCACATTTCTGCACTTTCTGGGGACGTGAGCATTTTGCACTAGTAATTACCACATTCATCTCATATTGCACCAAGAAATGGGCCTGCTGTTTTATTACATTGTTTGAAAATACATCCCTCAAGCTTTGGGGATTTTTTTGTGCCTTTCTTTTTGGCGTGGGGGAGGAGGGCACGGGGAGGTGTTGGTGATGATTTGGAGGAGGACACCTTGCCTTGAGGGTGCAATACAGAGAACTGCACTAAGAAAAGTAATATTCTGTCAGCAACAGAAAAACTTGGGGATGAAAGCAAACAGAGAAAGAAACAAACTGCCAGGGTACCCCCACATCAGATACCCTGTGCAAGTACACCACCTGGCAAATGTTTGAAGCACCACCTATGGTAATAGGGAGAACACTCTTGAAGAACCTCACAGTCTGGAACAACTCCTAGGCACACATTTAAACAATTAAAATATCAATCAAAAAGTGTATTCATATCAATTTGACATGTTCAGAATGAGACAGAGCTGACTTGCTTTCTTGCTTTTCTCAGACAAAGAATCAACTCAGCTTCTCATCCTTTTTCTTTTCCTTTCTTTGTTTGGCTTTTCCTCATAACGACCAACACTTAAATAAAACAAACACACAGCTACCGTGAAAGATTATGAAGAGAACAGCACACTTTCCTTGGAGAAACAAGGTGCAGCAGTAGGAGCACACTAGCCAGCACACAGGAGACAGAGCAAATTACAAAGTTCTTCAGTACTCCTGTCGTAAGTGCTTTCAGGCATCCTCTTATTTTGTAAATAACTTCAAGTAGAAATACACAAACCGTTATTAATTCATCCTCCTGTTGAAAGGACAGGATCGTACAGCAAAGCTCTGTGACACAAGACACTGAGAGAATGTACAGTAACTCAGTTTCATTTGATTTCTATCCAAACAAATTGAATCAAGTAGATTACAGATAAATTATAATTCTCAAAATTAAAGAAAAATTCTGCAGCCTTTTCTCAGAATCTGCTTTGTGACTATCCTAAAAAAATGCTAAAGGACTTGCCACTGCAGTTTATATGCCTTTTTTAAAGTGGCTTATTTCATTAACTGTCTTAGAGCTGAGGGAGCACATGAGTGTGCACTTCATCCCCTGTGGGCAGCAGCCCCTCCAAAATTATTGATTTCACAAGGCTGGTAATTCAGCTGGAGTGCCAACCTCAAAATCCACGAGAGAAGCCTAAACATAAAAGGCTTTACATTAGATCACTCTGCCTGGCAAAAGCTCCAAGGTTTTCCATGCCTGGGAAGTCTCCCATTTCAAAACACAAGAACTTTTCAATGGAATATCGGCAAGGTGGTTATGGCACTGTTGAAGCAATAGAACCCTTGAAGACTTACCACCAGCTTTTACAAATAAACAGAGTTCTGCACATAAATTGAGAGAGACTTCAATGGAAATGTTTCCATTTCAACACAAGTCTCCCTGGTGAGTGATCTAGCTTGTCTCTAAGATCAAAGAGACGTGCATTAACATCTTCTGGCTTGCAGAAGAAAACACACACAAAACCCACCCATAACTCAAAGTGTAGTGAACTACAGAAAAGCAGCCAGGGAAAACAAGAGGAAACAGAATGGATGAACCAGATTATCCTCCAGAAACAGAACTAAATACAGATGCAGATTAGCCTGGCAAACTGAACATTTCTAGGAAGTGCTGATATGTTACTGTATTGCCAAAATTAGGAAAACTGTGTAGGAAGCAATTAGCTACTGTAGCTTCTCCCTACTTAAAATGATTGTTCAAGGCTATATTGTAATATGCAGTTGGTGATACCAATTCAGCACATAAATGCTGGCATGAAAAATGCCATTTATTCAGTCTTAACTTCAAAAAAAATCAAATTGAGTTGAGAGAAATAACAGTTCTTTCCTTGACCCATTCTGCATTTACACTCCAATTCTATTCCCAAAACGCAGCTTCGTTGCACACGTTGTATGTGTGTCCTCCATAATTAAAGCTTTATTTGAACCTCCCCCCTCTTTCCACAACTCTTTTGGTTAGATCAAAACAGTAGAGACAAAAACTGAAACATGCCTGGGGTGCAGCAGAGAACAAGAAAGACTATTTAGTGAAGTACGCTAATAGTGGTGGGGAGGAAGGGGGCTGATTTTCACATCTCAGAACTGTTAAGCCTGCAAATATTACTGAAATCACATCTGGGAACAAAGCTCTGCTTTAAGTAAGTTCACCCATGAGTGTTGCTAAGCAATGGAGAAAAGACGAGGGAGAGGGAGAGTGCCTGACTTCAGGATTAGGAGGATGGATAGAAGATAAAGTAAGGCTTCTACATAGCTTTATTTATAAAAACTTTCAAGTTCTTTGTTTTTACTGCCTATCTTCCAAACTATTCGTACCATGATTAATCAGGTCTCATTCATTGCCTATCCCAAAGCACACCCAGCACAAGGAGAGGTGCCGCATCCTGGAGCACTGGCACAAGCATTTGCGCACCAGAACTGCCAACATCTGTCTCTGGATTTAACAGGTAAGAACAGGAGAAGCTGTCCTGATGCAAATACTATAGAATTTGATGTCTTTATTTCAGAGAAATACTGCAGATACTTGTTTTTATGTAACTTAAACTATGCATTGTATAGGAAATAAAATACTTGTGATAGCTACAGCTTGTTCTAACTCTCTTCTTATGCTGGTACTTACAGAAAAGTGAAGTATTTTGTCTTATAAGATCAATAAATGTCATATCTTCACCTTACTTAAATGAAGTTTTTCTGTCCACTCTCTACTGGCATCTTGATATTGTAAAAGTTTCTTGTTCTGCTTTAGCAAGATTACTTCCAGTCCTTAGGAAAGCAACTACGCATTTTCAGCTGTAGACAAATACATTGCCTCATATTACTTCCCAGAAAACATTTGTTGCCTTGTTCAGCTAAATGCCTCCATAAACTATAGCATGTACATTTGTAAAGCATGCATTGTCAGAACAGTAAATTGAATTCTTTGATTCATTTTTACACGGCAGCAGTGTTTTTCTTTTTTCTTTTTAATCACCATAAATACTCTGGAATGCTCATCTCCTTATTACTCAGAATTATATTCCATATGCTAAGGCATTTGCAGCCTCACAGGTCATTTCATAGGCATTAAACTTTTACTGTATACCTGTCTTTTTAACATTTGCTAATAACTCATCTGGAAAGAGAGTGACATTTGTTGCTGAGTAACAGATGTCTGCACACACAGCATGAACAAGGAGCATTTCTCAACCTGAGATCCTAGATTATGATTAACTACCTAGTCAATATTCTAGTTAGAGATACTATGAAGGCCTTTCCCAAAACTCAAGATATTCAAAACCTATCACTTCTGCAGCACTCCAGCAGTGTTCCCTGCACATGGGATGCCTTTCCCTGACAGGCAAATGGCATTTAACAGACTGAACAATAGAAACCAATTAAGAAGATTGAGTGTTGCAATCACATTTTTATTTTGTACACCTTTAATGTTTTCAAAAGCAGAGACTCTGAACCAAAGATTTTAAGCTCAAAGAAGCACAGATACTGTACAAAGGCAAATTAAGCCACATGCTGAAAAATCAACCTACAAGTTTTCCTCTGAAAGGTGATAAATTAATTACTGAGACTGGAAAGTTTCCCATGCCTAACACATAAAATAGGTCACCTCTTGTACTGTATTTTATTTACACACACAGTCAGAAGCAAATCTATGGGCAGTTGCTTTAGAGCTGAACAGGCACAGTCAAATCATTTTTCATCCTCTAAGAACTCATCCAGGCAGTCCAAAACAAAGTGATCAAGTGGAAATATAGACCAGGATGGAAGAAAGATGCCGTGGATAACCCAGCAGTTATCAGTTTCATATAGCAAACCTCTTGAAATGGATGACATGTAGGAAATGCACAGAGATACATCATGTTGCATTGCCTAATTGACTTTTTTCCCCTTTTGCTTTTTCTTAATGAAAAGCAAGGAATGAGAGGAGAAGAAATCTTCCCTATCAGCAGCAGCAGGGGTTGCTGCAGCAAGATGATAATTCCCTCCTGCTACTCTGCTGACAACCACCAAGCTGCACAGGAGGAGCAAAGCATTTTAATCACAGAATTGAAAAACACAGCAGTTCCTAAAGCTTCACCTTACCTTGGTTGATTTACATCAATTCAGGATCAAACTGGCTTTCAGTGGAATATTATTATCTACGGAAGATAACAGAGGAGGAAAAATTCAGTGTAATTTCTATTTTCCCTGTGCATAACAGGCAAGGACCTACCTATATAAACAGTTTCAGAGCATCTTAGATAAGCAAGGACTATTGAGTTCCTAAAAAGCACTGTGCAAACTTGAAGGCTCCCTAATTCCATACGAAGTGTTTTCTAAGTGCCATACTTTCAAATACACACCATTAAAAGGGTAAAAAAAACTATTAGCAACTGGCAAGTCAGGGTCCAATCCAGTGTCCAGTGAAGCCAAGAAATTCTATGACAGAGGCCTAGAGGTTTTGGCTCTGGCTCTTTCATCAGATTATCGTTTATAACAAAGGCACCCCATAAGGAGCTGCTAAGATAAATGCAAATCTTGTGTCAAAGACAGTCAGGCACCCCCCAAAATTAAAAATTTGAGCACACAGCAGCTTACAGGCAGCAGCTTTGGGCATGTGGCACAACATCTGCTACAAAAACACTAGAAAGCAGACCTGCGGCAAACTGGACCAGTGCCAGCTCTCAAGATTATCCCCCTCCAAGGCTGTCAAGTAAATGGACAGATGGCAGCCGATGCACTCACAGGATAGTTAGCTCAGTTAACAATCAAGTATGCTAAATGATTTCAGATTCACTCTGCACCAAGCATTGTACTTTCCACTGAACCATTAACACTGTGTCCTAATAGAAATATGGTTTGGTATGAAGGAACTGGCAGATCCTGTATTTTACAAGACAGTTTCTCTGGAACAATTTGTCAGGGAACATCAGATCTGCCTTCATGAATAAAGTGAGAACCTGCCAAGTTTGCCAGGCTGGTTTGTTCATAATTTTAATTCTGCAGTGTTTGAAGAACGAGGGTGGAAACAAACACGAAGATGCAGGTCAGTTATCCACGCAAGCTGCTTTCAGGGATGCACTCAGCAGGAAGCAGGAGGGATGTAAGGAGCACAGAGGATATCACAGCACAGCAGCTGTGCCCCGCAGTGCTGCCCGCCTGCCGCAGGGCATCACGCAGCTCTCCTGGGCAGGACTGCTATCACAAACAGCCCGCTGGGTGACACACGTGTCACCTGAGTGCACGGATGTGACGATTCATCCCAGAAAAGCTAACAGTTCTTGGGTTTAAACAGGTACAACCTGAAAAGAAAATTTCTATCTCATGCATCAAGGGGGCAAATAATTCAGTACCAAGCACTAGCACATAGCATACAGGCGGAATTTTGGCCGCAGCATTACAAGATACATCTTTAAATTCTTCCTCTTTATCGTTAGATATGATTGCCTTTAACAACATTCGTAGACTTAGTGACAAAGTTATTCTATTGATTTGCTTTTCCATAAATCAGCAGGGCAAGAATAGTCTTTGGAAAAAAAATGTTTGTTTCTTCTCCCACCTCCACCCTCTGCTCCTGTTGCATCTCTCTTTTATCTGTCCACCCAAAATCCCATGCAGCTAAACAGCTGGTCAAAAGTGTAATAGAATTTATTACATATTTGGGTCCCATGACCAATCCATCACTGTTGCACCTAATAAACACCCTGAGAAAATACACACCACCACCCCTTTTCTGCCTGCATTGGAGAAACCCAAGAAAAACAAGTGGAAAAAAAGAAGGACCGGGAAGAGAGAGAACTTAGTTAGCTCTATTGAAGGAGGTAGGAGTTGTGCCATGGATACCAGAAAAGCAGCACTTCACACTTCTTATCTGTTATCTCAGTTCCAAAGAGTAGGACTGAAGAAAACTGAAAAATGTATGTAAGGGTTTGAGTTCTTCTTCTTTTGTTTTGTTGGGTTTTTTCCTCTTTCTTGAGGAATTTTCCCCATAGGTGTGGCTAATGGGCCATAACGACTGGACACTTCACAGACAAAGGGGGTTGTCAGCTCAGGGGAGAGGGTCGGTGGCCCCTCTCGCGTTACCTGGGAGTGGCCAGGTGGGGGGAAAATACTGCAAGACAGGAGACAGCAGGGCGGCACACAACCCCTGTCTCTCGTGCTTGGGCTCTCTCGCTCTCGACTGGGGAAGAGGAAGGAGGCGGCCGAGGCTGTTTGGAGAGGAGTTTTTGGCTGTCGTCGGGGACCAGCCTGGTCCTGCTTCTTTTGCCGCAGGTGAGCCCCTGCTCGTAAGAGCAGCCCTTCAGACTGAGACCTTATTAACACCCACCTCACTGAGGGAAGGACTTTCTTACCATCTGCCTGGGTGCCCCGACCCCCTCCTCTGCCTGCCTCCCTGGGAGCCCGGCCCCCTCCGCTTCTTTCAGGGCTGCTCCCAGCCTTCGCTGCTCTGTAGCCCCGCACCTCCTGCCTGCCGAGACCTCCCGGGGATTTTCCCACTGCGGCTCCAGAGCCTGATACATTTCCTCCACCGTCCCAGGACTTCTGCCCATCTCTGCCATCCCAGCTTGCCGCCGGAGCGCCTCTGCCAGCTGTGACTGGCACGGCGCCAAAGGGGAAGGTGCCAGCGACCGAGACGGCCTGTTACTGGGTTTTTGTGGTTCTGTTTGTTGTTAATGCCAAAGTTGTTGGTTTTGCCTCCTTAGATATACTAGTAAAGAACTGTTATTGCTATTCTCGTATCTTTGTCTAAGAGCCCCTTAATTTCAAAATTATAACAATTCGGAGGGAAGGGGGTCCACATTTTTTTTCCATTCCAAGGAAGGCGTCTGCCTCCTGTAGCAGACACCTGTCTCTCAAACCGAGACAATGTAAAGCACTTCTAGTGGGCAATCAACAAATTAGTTCCCTACACAGTCAGGTAAGCGCCAGCAGGAGGGCAGCAGCTTCTGGCCGGTGCTGGGAAGTCTTGCACTTTGGACTGGCACTGTGAACTCCCAGAGCCCAGAGCCCGTTCTGCTGCGGGTGCTGAGCCAGAGGAGCTGCACTGTGCGGTACAGGGCTGCAGAACCCCTGCAGTGCTCCTGCCCTGCTCGGCCACAGTACATCCCAGGGCCTGCTCGCTTGCCCTTCTGCTGCCACACTGGTTTTCTTTAGAGGTGTGCACAGGGCATCGCCATGGTTATACCAGGAAAATCAGCACCAGCAGCCAGGAATTCATATTCCCTGCTCTTCCCCTTCGGACACAGAAAGGTGCCACAAAAATCTCAGGAGAGCAGGAGCGAGAACTCTGCCATTGCACCGAGCTCCTCAGCAGCCCTCTCTGCAGCTTCCCTCTCTTGAGGAGACAATGTTGTGGCTCCAGTGTGCGATCACCAGAGCAGGGAAGCCAGAGATGCAATTTTGAAAAATAAAGAGCAAACCGGTCAAAAAGGGAGACAGAAGCAACCTCATTTTCTGGCTCAACTTTATGAAAATCTGATTAGACCTTAGTGAAATTTAATCTTTGCCTTCCAGACCTTCCGAGACAACAATAAAGATCTTGTGAGCTCATAAAGTACCCAGAGAGGAGAGATACCTCTCAACTGTAGGAAAATAGCTGAGAAAAATTCTTTTTCTTGGCACTAATCACTAGGTAAATCTGCAAAAACTGTCATTAAAAAGTGAAAGAAAAAGCTACACATCACTATTTCCAACTACAAGAATACATTTTATCAAAGTGGTAAAATATGAAAAATACAAGACAAATTAGCTACAGTAATAATTAGGAATGCCAGACGTTCAGAAGAGAGTATTTGTTTAAATTGCTAAGATAGTCAAGAGACAGAAAATTTGACTCCCAGCAGTCCTGCAGTGCTAACATTTTTTTCCTTTTTTTCCTACTACAAATTTACAGCAAAAACAAATCAACCTACCAGATATATTTTTATATTATCAGCCCTTCCCCAGAACAATTTTGCTTCAAAACCACTCATTAAGCTGGAACTGGCAAAATCCAAAGTTCCAGTCTTTTACTCTCAGCCAGAGGGTCCACATTTCTCCATGTCCTTGTAATAGCTGTTCCTATGTTGCCTCATGAGCCAAAGAAAAATGGGCGTTTTTTGACTTTGCTCAAAACATTTTTACTTTCATGGACAGATTTTCATGATGTCATTAGCCCCACAGAGGTCACACTAAATGCTCCTTCCTGGATGTTCTCAGCACAGATCAACAGAAAGCTTTCACTGCAGGAAGTGCTGATTTTTGGGTGTCATTCCTTTCTGCCAGCTCAGCGGCACCAAGAGAAACCTTTCTGCTCGTTCAACATCTTTGCCAAGGGTTTGCCCTCTGCCTCTTGGTTTGTGCCTGCAGCGCCCAGGATTCCCAGGGGGGTCTCTCAGCCAAACCTTTCCCACTTTCGGGTTGCTGAGCCCACCATGAGCCATGTTTTGTTGGCACAGTGTATAACCAGCCAATCCTACAATATTGATGTTTCTTAGATTCTTCCAACTCTCTGCTAACAGTCCAACAAGATCAGCTTTTGCAGCTTTCAGGAAGGAAAGCAAGCAATTCTTACCAAAGCACAGCAATCTGGGAAATTAAAAAAGAAAATGAAAAACCAGATATGAACAGGTGGTAAAATTGTATTTGCAATCCTCTCCTCTAATAATCTAATATACCAGCCACCTCCAACCAACTCATTTTTATCACATCATACCAGACGAAGTGATAGATGCAGGAAATATTAGGAAACAAATAGATGCTAAAAAAAAATCCTAATTATGGATGTGCCGATCCAAAATAACTGAGGATGATGTGCATGTACTAAGTAGAGTTAAAAACTAGAGGATGGTGGAGATATATATACACATATATATATAATGTAGGAATTCTATTTAATTTTTGCATGCACTGATTCCCCCATGTCCTTATTGTTGCTTATAGAATCCTCCACTGACTAATTCCACAACTCATACAGCCATGCAACAAAAAAACGTGGTTATGTTGCATATGGTTACTTAGCAGAATGTGTGTGGAATAAAGTTTTCTGATTAGAATCCTATTTTAATCATGCAATTAAAAAGTCTACAGTAATATTGCAATTACAATACTTGTAAAATGCATCTATGCAGAAAGCTAGAAAACTGGAATGAATGTGGTATTCTGATCTCTTACTGTACAGATGTACAATAATTCTCAATCTGTTCTTGCCTGGGCAAGTCAGAGTCTGTGCAACATTCAAGATTAATTAGAAGGAACACGTGTTCCTTATGAACGATGTCATGTCTAGTACTACATTCAATTAATTCATGTCCTCATGGGCCATGTTGTGACATGATTTTTTTTCTTTTAGGAAAAGGATGTACTATTTTTGACTGCAATTACTATAGATTGTCTATAGATTTTACAATAGCTATAAAGAGATTTTATAAAAATAAAACATTGGCCAGCATGTAAATTGGTTTTCTGCTAGGTTTTTTGTCATTGTTTGTTCGATCTTTGCCAACTAACTGGGCTGAGAGAAGTCATAAGGTATGAACACATTATATTCTGTTTGGGCATCTATAACATGAACAGAGTGGTTATCACAAAGCCTCAACAACAGCCACCTCTTCCCAGCTTATCGCCTTGAGGAAACAGCGCTGCCTCCAACCCCAAGCACAAAATAACGTCACATTACACATGCAGAACCCAAGGTCTCAGCTTTAACTGTCCTTTGATCTTCCATAACAGAAGGAAATGTAAACCAAGATCAAGTTTATTAACTACAGATCAAAGTGCAGCCTAGCTCCTCCTTTTCCAACAGCAATTAAAGACTGGAGGTAAATTTCTAGAGAAAACTATTTAGAGATATGTAGGTCACTTTTGCAATCACTGAATGTGCCACTCTAATTTAAAAACACAACTTCAGGACACTATGACCCATATTTCTCCCAGCTCTTACTTGCAGATTCCTGCTCTTCCTCTGACATTAGGGTGTTAATTGGGAGCATGGATACGTAGCGCCATGTAAAGAGCTAACAGAATTACTGCAGTAATACAGTAAAAACTCGGAGGTTCAATCATTGTTTCAAAATGCATTTTATCCTCAAAATACATTCTTCCAACAGATTCAGCTTTACTGAGAGATTGGTGGTACAGGTTATCTGAATACTCATTGAGTATAAAAAAACAAATATATTTCTCCAGCCTTGGAAACACCTTGGAAATTGCCTTCTGTTCCCAGCACCACGTGAATTCCTCACTTAAGTGCACTGCAAAACAAAAAGCTATACTGCACTTGGATTTCACTTTTAGGAGCAGTTTAGGCACTTTTTATAACCCAAGAATTATAATTCTTTACCATAGCAGCATCTTAAAATACATTATAGCATCTAATTTTTTTTTTAAACTTAATCGTAGAATGCTCTTAATATGGCCTTTAAAATAAAAAACAATCTAAGTACCATAAAAACCTTGCAGCTTCTTACACAATTAAATTCTTTGAATGAAAAGCACTATCTTGCAGTTTTGCCAGTCAAAGCAGCAGATGTATATGCTAAAGCACAACTCAAGGTAAGCAGATGCCATTAATGATTGAGATTTATGACTGAAATTTTTTCCAAATATGAGGCAACATGAAACCAAGATATCTGTGAATTACATGCATTTTTGGGGTATTCATATGGATATATCAGTCTTGAAACAGGACAAATATTTTCATTACAAGTTTGATCATCAGTCAGCAGGAGGTTTGGGGTACAGTTTGGGGTACTGGTGTCAGGAGCATGAGACTGGTTCTTGTAAAGCATCACCACCCTCGGCTTCTACCACACTAAGTCAGCTCACCTAAATCAACATGTCCTAAAGTAGATTTTATGTCTTAAAATAGCAGTTGACAGACAAGTGATAACAGCTAAAACTCAGACTACCTTCTTTATTAAAAATAACACAGCCTGCCTCTTCAAATTAACACTTTCACCCCCTCTTCCCCAGCTCATCTCCAGGACCCTCTTATATTCCAGTGCCACCAGACCCTCACATCAGTGGCTGGATTGCATCCGGGGTTCATCATCTTACAGCTGGTTTCAAAACCACAAGGTAAATTAGCATTTACCCATATAAATGCCCAGCAATCATTACCATACTATATTCAGCTATCTTCTTAGATTGGCAAGTACTGCTCAGTATAAAGAGTTGGGTTTTTTTAAAGAAAACATTCTAAAACTACAGCCAATACTGACACGTTTCCTTATATTCCCAAATTAGTTGCATAATGCTGCTGCCCTTTTGTAAAGATAGATCACACTGGCACTTCAGAAATGGCTGCAGTTTCCAAGTGATGACAGAATTTCACATCCCCGCCCTATTCCCACCGAGTGCCAGGATCCTTTCCAACGCCTGCAGCAATGCTTTGAAGTAGGTGCAAATGCAGCAAATGCAAAAGATTAAAGGATTCTGGAGTTCATGGAAAGAGGTGCAGAGCTCGCTATCACCAGAAAGATTCAACTAAACATTTTAAATTTTTATTTAAAGAATTTCATCATGAGATGAGTTACACTATAGTACTTTTCCTCGGGATATATTTTACATAACTGTCTCTGCTGCCTGTGACTAAATCCTTGGATCCATAGAAATGGACACACGTTCAGCCCTTCCACCATCGCTCTCTGAGACAGTGCAGATCTCACACACAGATAACAGCATACCAAGAGCTGAAAGGTTAAAAAATGTTCAAAATAGACAGCAATATTACCTCAACATTTTCTTTTTTAAGCAGCTTTCACACAGAATGTTTAAAGGAGAAGTTTCACATTTAAAACATCCTCCTACAGGGGGAAGCTGCAATATTTCTGACAGACATTTTCGTTTTGTTAGGCATTTCACTTAGTCAGTATCCTGTCAGTTTAGGAACTAGGAATCAGGGCTTTCAAAAATCAACTGATGGCATGAGTCCCAGTCACTGTGTGTCCCTCCAAAGGTGGCTTTACCCAGCATTATTTCTTTTAAGGCAGGGGGAGAAGAAGAATGGTGTTGATAGTGATTTTTTTTTTTAATTAATCCTTCAAATCACAGCTGTTAGCCAAGTCAAAGTTGAATACTCAAGTAACAAAGGTTTGCTTCTCAGTCACTGTTGCTGAATGTCCTGGAATGTCCCAGTAGCAAAACCTGCATACTCACAGGGTATCACAAAATCTGTTCACTAAGACATTTTGCCATCGGCTTCCAGAAGATGCAGTTTAAAGTAATAGGGCATAAAAGACTCTCTAAAATTTTCAGGTGAGTATACAAACAATAGAAACTAAAGTAGATCAGCTACACTGATATTTTATTTCTGTTGCTGTCTAGAGATAAGTATGACAGATTTGGAAACAGAACTGGTCTTAGATTAAAGGCCACAAATAGAGCAGAGAAGCAGAAGTGCCTTCTGTTTCTCTGCTATTTCTATTCAGCTCTGGGTCTGTCTGCCCAAACCTCATCCTCAGCCTTGAGCTGCAGCCTCTTCCTTTCCCAGATGCTATATCTGGCCTTCCCCAATCAGGACCTCAACACCATATCCCTCAACACCATTTTCCTCCACTCCTAATACCACAGGCCTGTTCTCCCAGTCCACCACAGTCTTTCTCTTGCTGCCCATCCTCATCCATCCTTACCCTCTTCCCTGACTCTGCAGATGCCACGGCTGCCTTGGGTGATGCAGAGTGAACAGCAGCGGTGTGTGCAGCAGCAGCATGATGGAAAAATCCTACAGCAGCTGAGCCACCACAACTACAGCAAGATGCTTTTACATTTGCTGAGCTCTGGGATCCACAATTCCCATGAAGCTGCATGGAAGGCACATGAAGTGTGCTGGAACTCTCCACCTTACAGCTGAGCCGAGTAAGCACTAGTCAGACTTCTGTTACTGATGCACTTTCATTTTAGGATTGATACAAGTGGCCTAACTACATTTAGCAAAGGTTGAGTTTGGATTTACTCCAAAGACCAGCATTGCTGAAGTGAAGCTGAAACAGATCCAGTTTCTCTTCCTGGGTCTATGATACACTACCACCACAACAGATTTGTCCTAATTCTAATACTTGTCTCCCTCCCCCATCCTAGATAGAACTGCTGAAACAATTTACACATGGGCTTTACCAACCTCACTGTCCTTGTATAAGATCTCTTCCTTTTTGATCTGTTCCCCATTGCTTTATTAAAATTTAAGAAAGAGAGGAAGACTGGGAGAAGGGAGGAAATGAGGGAGTGTTGGATGTGTAGTTTGAACACTTAGAACTGCTGCAAGGTAGAGAACACAGTAAAACTAGTAGAAATATTTGTAAAGATAAGTTTAAAGGCCTAACACATAAACAGTGCTCTGAGTTACAGTGCTTTATGCTTAACAGAGTCAGCATGAGAGCCCTAAGGCTACAGTAAAGTTAACAAGCATGAACAACAGAATTGCCAACACCAGGACACAGTTTATATGTATCCTGTGCACATGCCTTTTCAAATGTAACTAATTTTTACTGAAGATAAATAGGAATACTAATGAATATCTTAGCCTGTGGCACTGGGTTGGCTAGGTACCACGCACAATGAGAAAGCACAACAGAATTAAGAACGTCTAAAAATATATTAGCAGTAATAGCAATTTTTAGCTTCTTGCTGTTTTGTCTTATATTTTCAGTGAGACCTAATGAGGTCATTGGATTTATGCAATGACTTAAATTTTCTTCACTTGTGTAGAGCAAGTCAGGCTTTTCTAAGGGGTCAGTGCCAAGAGAGTTGCATTTGGTCCATCTTCTCTCCAAGCTGGAAGACCACTTGCTCTCCCCTAAGCCCTATATCACACTAGAGTGGAACACTACCCTAAACTACCACATCCTCAGACCTCCTCTGGGCTTAGGAGTTAAATTTATAATTTTTCTCCAATACAGTCACACCTATAAGCCCCAAGGAGCGAACAGCTAACACTGCTTAATCTAGTCTGCTCCCCACTCCTTCTTAACAACTCCTTTAATAACCCAAAGGTGTGAAGAGATGAAAGCAATACAGCAAAAGCCAACAACTCAAAATACTAAATAACTCTATTCCCTGACTTGTGACTTCTGAGTTTCCTTGGCCAGTTCTCAAAGGTTCTTGCTGAGACCAGGAGGCCTTATCTGATGGAATTCAACATCAGTAACTTCAAAGTCATGCTCTGCAGGCATGATGGGGAAATCAATCCAACTGTGATACACAGTTATTAGATCAGCTATTGCCACTCAGAAAAGAAACCTGTGAACCCGCCCGTGGAAGTGTCAGCTCAGTGTTCATCAACAAAGCAAAAAATAACAGGAACAATCCTCCAAGGAGCAGAGAATGAAATCTAACACACCTTCATGTGACTGTCGCTCCAAACTTGGATGGTGGTATTCAAGTTCTATTTCACTTTTTTAAAGTGTATTCAGCTTTGCTTCTCATCCAAAAAGAGCACTGGGGACAAGAAAATTCTAGAAGAAAGAGGCAATTACAGATAGAAAACGTCATCAACACTGAAAGAGACTAGAACTACGATCCTCTTTCAGACTGGGAAAAAAAAGTGATTTAGCTGAGAATAAACTATCACAACACAGTTTTGGAGTTTAAAACACTTCTCAGTGCTAGAACGCTTCTCCAAAGCACAACTCTGAAGACCCAATTTAGGTCCAGATTGCTATGGGCGAATCCCTCAGGGTCCCCAGCCAAAAGGTCACTTGAAGTGGCACACAGCAGTAGTGAAAAGAATTGTACAGTATTTTCACCACCACCGCCAGAGGACAGGACCAACCCAGGCTGATTCAGTGTTCCTACCAGATGGTGTGTGCCAAGAGGCTCCCACAGAACACTGGCTAGAAGCTAAAGCTGCCCCCAAGATAACCTGCAATCTGAAATAGGAGATGGTGCAAAGATGCCACCTGCTCCCTCTTGCAGTGTAAGCAAGCCTCTGGACAGGAGCCAGTCCCAGGGGCATGGAATTCTGCTGCTTGTTCACACATACATGCATAAGAGATTGAATGTGTTTTTTCCTAGTGCAGAATTTTTATTCCAGAAAACATAGGGCTGTTGGATATCTTCTCACTCCCCTCTCCATAGACGCCATGTAGTTTGAAGAGAAGGAGAAAAATCTATGCTTTCTTTAAAAACTCTTTTTTAATGAATTTAACTCCTTCCACTGCCTTAGGCAGAAGATTCAAACCAAAATAAACATGCGTTTTCATACTTTAAAACAAGTCTCATCAAGACCAGGCTTACAAATACAGCCCAGAAGTAACACAATCAGTATTTCCCTATAACATGGCCTAACTCATTGTAGAAGGCTTTTCATATAAGTAAGTTGATGCAAAGAGCCTCCTCATTCTTTGAAATTTAAAACCAAGGATTTCTGCCAGAAACTGTTCAACATTTTTCACCAAAGAGGAAACCTGGCCTCCCAGCCCCACAAGCTCCTGATATAAGCAGCTGTGCTGTCCCCTCCACAGCTCTAGTACAACACCAAACCCCACATTTTGATCCAGCACTTTTCTGTGTGACTGTCTTTGGGCATGGGGAGCACAGCCTTTCTTCAGGCCTTTGTATCAGAAAGTTACTGCAGACAGAGACCAGGTGCCCGTGTCCACTGGTGTAAGAGCATTGACCATGACAGAAGCACACACCCCAGCAGAACTAAACTGATACTGAATTGAATGCTCTGCTCTAAAGAAAAAGAGCAGAGTGTGTGAGCATGGCAACTGTTATCTGAGATCTAGTTCCTGGGAGAATCAGCTCTAAGACCCTGTACTGTAATATACCAGTCTGAAGAAAATGCAAAGAAAAGGCTTCTAGTGGTACAAGATTTGTTTTCTAATTCAGGCACTGAGAAGGATAGCCTGAAGGCTGCTTGACATTACCAGCCCATTGCTCCAGGACTGGTCCTGCAGACCAAACTTCAGCATAAGTTTAGCTGTCCCTAAGGCATCCTGCACCATATACCTGGATTTTGTATGTCTGACCCCTTCCAGGAGACACCAGCTGGCCTGCCTTGGATAACAACAGGTTATTAAAGATTTCCACAAGTCACCACTTTTCATAAATTTGCCGTTTGGGTTTGGAGGGAATGGCAGGGATGCAGATGAGGGTAACAGGGGAAGAGGCACATAGGTGACTGAAGCAGTGGGTCAACTTGTGCTCTCCTGGCTGGCAGTCTCCCAAGTCACCGACCTCCCAAATAGTCGGTGAAGTGTCTGTCACAGGGCTCTCTCTCTGCAGCTTCACACCCCATTAACATGCTCTGCAAAAGTCTACTGTCTGAACAGGAGGAAGCATCACCTCTTGAATCTTTACACCACTCACTCCTGTTTTGACAGTGCTTGATTATAACCTATGGTGTAAAAAATCAAATGCATTTGCCTGCCTGCATTGCAGAGTGAAGATATTTAGCAGATACATGGTATAACCTTTCAAAGTTATATCCAGATATTAAATTGCAGAGAAGTATTCTGTTTCTGCTTCTAGCAGAAAAACAGAGAATTATTTTAACAGTCCCAAAACTATTCATTACTGTGGAAGAAACCAAAACCAGGCATATCTGGAAGAGAACAAGATCCAACAATACAAAAACACAAACTCATGACATGGAGGACAGCTGTGGAAAACAAAATTAGCAATGCTTTCACTGGTCAGAGCACATACTGAAATGATAACTAGAAACCCAGAGTGATATTATTATGCTTTTGTTATATGACCTTGTCAGAACTTCACTTGGCTGGAGAAAGTCTTGTAGTTTTGTTCTTTCATTTCACCCCTAGAGCCAAGTATCACTTAGATACATTTATTTTCTCAGCATGTCATTTTAGGAAGTTGTAATTTTACTCAATACACAAAGTCATTTCTCTGTTCTCAAAAAAAAGAGCCTCTATCCAAACTTGTGCATTGTGCAGCTAAACAGTAAGGAAAATCATTGCATTAAGAAAGCATTTCATTACCAGCCATTCAGACCACATCTTTGTTGAAAAATTGTAATGAATAGCATATTTATACTACAGGCTTCCTTATGTTTTAAAACTATGTTTTGTCCACAACATCTACACTCAAAAACCTTCCTGTCCACTCTTGCAAATCCCACAATTGCTACAGTGTGGAGTGAAATTCCTGTTTTGCTTTCAACTAAAATTTCAACTAAAATTTCTAAACATACACATTTGCAGTGTAAGTCCTGCTAAAATACTGGAAGACAGAGCCTATGCATTTGCTCTTACTGCATCCACACAGCCTATGCTGCTGTCTACTTCCCTGGTTAACAGCCCTCTCATTCCTTCTACGAAAGCTGCTGTGTTAAGTAAACCAATGCCTGGCATTTCCCCGGTATCCTTACAGTTGCCCAAGGAAAAACCTAAAACTATAATAAAACTTATCATGCCCCTGTATTCATTAGATGTCCTGAGCAGTGCTTGAAAGGCGCTGGAACAGTAACACCTACAAGAGGTCAGTAGAAATAAGGGTCAATTAGAAGTAAGAGAGGAAAAAAGGGCTGGAGTCAGATGACCTCTGAAGGTACCTGAACCATTCCTCAGTTTTCAGGCCATTATCAGCAAATTCAGCAATGGCAACATTGCTGATACAGGATCAGACCCCCTTTATCATCTCTTTGGCCTTGCAACTATACGTGCTGCCTGTCTAACAATCTAATTAAACCTTTTCCTGCTAAACACCATATGGTCAGGCCACATCGTGAGCCATTGCATGACAATGTAAGTTATCAGAAGGAACAAAGCAGAAGGTCACTTCCAAAAGGTCAGCTCCTATTTGCTACCACCTGCCTTTCTCAGCAGGTGCTCCTAGCCCTGATTTTCCTCAGCAAACACCCACAGAATGGCAATCAGCTTTTACAGTCTTCAAATACTCACATACACCACATAGCAAACGAATTTTGGGACCCAAAGTACCACTGCAGGCTCGAGTAGGGCTCAGGGAGCCTGTCCTTTCCAAGGCAACCATCCAGTTACTCGGAGCACATTCACCGGCCATTAAAATATATATAAACCAACTTCCACTCCAACTGGCCATGACAGTTTAGGCTATGATACTCCTGGGCTGACATCTCCCAGGTAACACCAAGTTCCATATTACCACAGGCTTCCTGACCCTTACTAGAAAAAGCCAACCATGCACAGAATTTCCACATCCCCTGTGCCAACTTCAGTGTGTGATGCCAGCCATATGTCACCGACTCTACACACCTGCTTCAAGGGCAACAATCTAAACTGTGACTTTTACCAAATGCCTTCCTCCTGCCAGGAATTAATTTCTCCCTCAAGCCCTCCTGACATTTCCGTGGATCAGAAACTGCTAATTAAACACTTCCAGTCATGTCCTTTCTCCCGGTTTGCATCCTGAATGCAACACCAGTGCAGCTGCCAGCAAGAGCTGTTCATCTGCCTTGCTTCCAGCTGGGTTTGACTACAGCAAGGAGCAGAGCTGAACTCATCCATTCATCCCCAGAACCCTTCTCTGGAGGCATAATGGACAAGGGAACCCTTACATTAACTTAGTACAGCAATCATGAAGCAATTAAATCCTTGAGGAACATAGAGAGCCCAGTACCCCACAACCACAGCTGTATTGCCGTGGGTACGCAGACATCATTCATGCAGCTCTTGGAGATTTGCAGCTGTGCTCTGTGGGCTTCAACTGGCACAGAGGGAGCCTGACAGCTACTGCAGATGCCTTGAACCAATAAATGGAAAAAAGTTTCCAGCTTGATTTCAAGATGATATTTTTCCACTAGATTTTTATCTTACGTATACCGAAAACTTTGCGCTCCTGGAGGTTTTTTCCAAAAACTGTTTGCGTGTGTTTTGCCTACATGGACAGGAGAAATACTTTAAACAAACCTGCTCCTTTAACTGTTGGCTTAAGTGGATGCTATTGCAATGAATTATCTTTCTTTAGCCACAGCTGCCTCCCAATGGATTTCTTCTGTTTCTTACAGGGATTTTAACAGCAGTCTCTCCAATCCAGCAGAACTGACAAACTGCTTTAGTTTAGTGAGGCTCCATGCTGGGCAAGTCCCAGAACCTCCTATTCTTTACAAACAGCATTTCTTTTTAAAAGGTGCAGAGAGTTTGTTTCCATATGCTCCGGATTTCTCAATACTGCTGTTCTCACAAACTAGTAAATGAATGCCTCCAGCTAGCAGTAACATTTCTATCAATGTAACAGCCCAGCCCACAGGGATCTAATTTACTGAAACTGGTTAAGTGCTACACAAACATCATCTAGAGAGATTAATTGGCTGTTAAAGTTTGATTGCATTGCAATCCCTTGGTGATGGTTGGAAAATGAAAAAGTGATCTTTTGTCATTATGTAAATACCTTAAGGTACAGTATATATGCAGGGCTTTGTGTACATTTTATAAACACAGCAAGTCTTCAGTGGGTAGGAGAGCCGTGACCCATTTATTTATACTGAAGTTTATTTAGTATATTCATTATGGATGACATTTTCCTGAAGTTTATTTAGGAGCAAAGTCTTCCCAGGCTGTAATTAATCCAAATTAAAACACATTTATGCTGATCATTAAAGCAATTTGTTGCAGACAAGTTTCCATTTGATCATTTCCCAAAGTCTGTATTACTGTATTCTGAATCTTCCATTTCCTAAGTGCAGCTTTTCATTTCTTCTAAAAAAAGAAAATATTTTTAAAATACCATAAGCCAGATACCCCTGGCTTCTGGAATTTTTCCGCTCAGAGGTTCCCTGAAGTTATGGGGAATTTGGTGTCACTCTTGTATTACTCAGTTTTCTCCATTTCTGGTTTGTGAAAGCCTTGCTTAACCAAGAGTTTTACAACCCTGATTTTCTCAGGGGGAGAGCCGTAACCAGATGTGAGGAAGGGTGTACAGGACAGCCCAAAGCTCTGCCCACTGACCGTGCCACTGACCAAGATTATGTGCAGATCAGAACTAGAAACCAGCCAAATGAGCTGTCAGTGTGATCATTCCATACAACTTCAGCAAATGAAAATAGCTGATTTACACAGTGCAATCCCGTGGATATAAGAAACTACTTTTTCCTGAGAAACTGTCATAATTTTTTCACAAGCTACCTCATTGACAACACTTATGTCTCCAATACCTACAGGCATGCCCAGAGGGATAGGTCCCCCTCATCAGTGTTTGTATCAACATTTAGGATGGTGCAGTAAGGATCAGAAATGCACAGGCAACAGAGTAAGAACAAGTGCTATTAAGACCAGAGTGAAATTACTGAAATCACTATTAGCAATGAGAATAAGAAAAGAAACATTTTTCAGATTCAGGGGAACTTGAAGCTGTTGCATAGGAGGAAAAACCCTTTTTATTCTTAGGCTCGGAAAATCTGATCGGGAATCAGCAATACAAAATCCTCAGCATTCTACATTAAATTGCTCTTCCACTGATATATGACTAAATATCCATAATAATTCAGCATCTAGGTTGGATATAAAGCTGTAATACAGAGGGTGGAGAAAAACTAAGAACCATAGCACAGGCTTCATATAAAACAGTCCTGAAATAGACTTTCCAAAGGCAGGGCATGAAGAATTTAAACATTTTGCAGATAGCGATACGTTTGTAGTCTGGATATATGAACAAAAAACCACTTTGTTGTGTTCTATACATGAGTGTGACAGCCCATTCATTGAGGAATTTGCACAGTTCTGAAAGAGAAAACTGAGTAAACCATCTCCTTCAGCTGGGCTGTAGGGCAGGGGGTGGGAGTTAAATCTGTAGTGAAGTCCACAGCTGGTACAGGAAAATAGGTAATGGCCTTTTGGGAAAAGTAATGGAAAAATCCATGACTGTGTGCATTAACAGACACTCTTAAGTTACCGCTGCAGAACAAAGTGCTCAGATACCATGGTGATGAGCATGTTATAAAACAAAGAATGAGTACCAGCTTATACACTAGCAGAACTGTCCATCAAATGGGCACAGACCTAGCTTGCTTAAAAAAAGAAGAACAACCAAAACACACCAACATAGCCCCAGGAAAGGCACCTCTTGGCACAGGAGGTGCCTAGCTCAGTCCTTCAGAGCACCTTATCTGCCTTAATTAGAGCTTTCAACTTGCCTTTGGCCATTTCATCAGATCTTGGGCCAGCAGAGGGGAAGGAGGGGAGTTTGAAGTTTGGAAAACCAAGTTCTTCCAAGCTAAATGCAAATGTCAGCTCTGCCAGTGTTTTCAAAAGCTGGTGCACACATCCCTCCCCTTCCCACCCACCTTCTCCTCCACCACCATTCCGTGATGCCTGGAGAGCCACGCGCTACCCAGGAGCACCTAATCCAAGAGATGCCACTTATATCCAAAAGATTATCACTGGATTTGGCAAGTGAGATATGCTGGAGGCCAAGATTAGCAGGGGAAGAGGGAATGCACTGTTTGGAGCTGTTAATTATCATCTACCGAGCAAACCTTTTGCAACAGAAGCCTGAACTTGCACTCTGCACTAGGGGTGAACACACCAAACCCTACTTTAAATTATTTAAAACTATCATGCAGCTGGCTTGGATCCTGTTTGTGTAAAATAGCTGACTCAAAACCTCAGATTGCTTATCCTGTTCCGATTACGTGCTCTCACTCATTCCTGTATTTAAATGAAATGGTTTCAAAATAGGCACCTATATCACTTAGGAAAGAAATACACTTTAAAAGAAGTAATAAAACTGTCTCCTTTCTGCAGTGAAAAGGATCCTAATTGCCTTACGCTTACTAACACCTCCCAGATTTATGGTGCCAGTTGGATTCATCTCCCTCATATCCCATTAAGAGTGGCTATTTCCTGTCAAAGATACACTGAGCAGACCCTGTGCTCATGCTCTAACCTGCAGATAATGAGGATGGCAGCTCCCTTATTTACACTGCAGTCCTCTGGCAGTAACACTGTTTGCCTTCTTCACTGCAGCTGTGCATGTTGGGATCAGCACTTCAAGGATTTTTATTTTCACTTGAAAGTGTCCTTCCTGGGCAGCACGTTCTGGAATCTCACCATTATATACGACACTTTAAACTGGCTCCCACCTTTTATAGCTTCCTAACTGACTGTTCTGCAATTTATGAGCAGAAACTGAAATGATCTCAATCTCCTGTATCTAATTGCAGCAAGGGAGGCCACAGCATTTGTTGTGCCTTTTCACTGATTTCTAGCCTCAAAATCCTTGCTTTGTACAGCATTGTCAGAGGCAATTACGGTACACATGTAAAGCCTGGATTCCACCATAGATCCTAAAATCTCACACTAGAAAGACCCTTCAGAACATGTAAGGCTTACTGATGGTTCCAATTTCTTTTCTGAAGTTGGGCCCAAGTCCTTTCCCTCCTCTCCTTCCCACCAAGTACATTGGGTTGTTCGGTTTGTGGAGGTTTTTAATTTTTTTTATGAAATCAATATCCCATTCTCTTAATATCTTTAAAGACTTTAAGCATGTTCAATACAGAATTTTTGTCATCTAGCTTCTATTGAGAGCAGCAAGACACTGATAACAGAAGAGCTGCCAGCACTTTGTAATGCCCAGCATCATCTCTACACAACTTTCCTCAGAGACTTCATGATTCTGGAAGGATCTCTTTGGCTTTTCACACTGCTTTGCAGCCTGCCAATGCAACTGGTTTGGACTTCAGGAGGTAAACAGTTAATCACATGACATTTTTTCCAAGTATTTTCTCATTTGGGCCATTAAAATTCACTTAAACTTTAAAGCAGCTTCTAAGACTTTCCACTTGAATGACATCAAACAGTGCAGTCTAAAGTTTTCCAGTATGTTACTTGACCCCTCAAATGAAGGCGTTATATGTTAGTCACATTCTAGACCTCAGGAATCTCTTAAACTTAGAGGTTTTATTTATTTGTTTTAAAGTCTGCTTAAAGCTTTGCATCTCCATTTCCCCATCCAATACTGGTAGACAGAAGTTATGTTTGCCACAAACTACTTACCATTTCTGTTGTCTCAAAACAATTCATGTATTGCTTTTCTGGTAGAAAAATATCTGAATGACCACTAAAAGACATCTTTGCACTTCTAGCATACGGTTACTGCACCTGCAAATCTTTCCTCATAAGTCTGAATGATTTTCCCATATTTCTCAATCATTGCTTTCTCACTGAAGGAGTTACTAGAGTGCCTTGCATTACATTTTTGATTTTTAAATCTAAAGTAATCAGAAAGTTATTTGACTGCCATGGGTAGCCCAGTGAATGACTCCCTTAATGCCACAATCTAATAGCATTCACAGCTTATATTAGATTGTTTTAGCAGTGATTAAATTGAAACCATATACTGAATGCTTTTTTCAGTTATGTTATAGGAAAACTTTTCCTTAAGTTCCATTTATTTTATAAAGTTGAAAAAATTAAATATTTAAAGTCAGACATCACAAGAGCTTATGGATATTTACTTTTACAGATCCTATCTTGGCATACTACTTTTCTTCTATGATGATCAGCCTAATGCCTTCATGCTATCACAGACAAACTTGAAATATCATCAGATTTCTGCTCACCCCAACAATTTAGCATTTAATTCATAAGATATCGCATACAAATGTGAAAGAGCTTAATAGCATTCCAGTATTTTACTGAAAATTACAAGAAAGTAACACTACACTTGCCATTTCTCCACCGAGCTGTACTTTCTTTAGATCTCTTTGGTAAAGGGAGCATTGCCTGCTTTTTAAAGTGACAGAGGATTTCAGTTATGAGAGGCTGGTTTTTAAGTTCACTGTTCAAGTGAGAGAATAACACAGATACATCATATTAGAGGAGTTTGATAAAAGAATAGGTGAAGCCAAGCACTGCACAGATTCTTCATTTTCAGTTTTATTAAGAGCACACAGAGGGGTAATTCACACCATTTTACCCTGGGGATAGAGAGAAAGTGTAGGACAGAAGGGCTGACCACATTTTCTCTATTAATTTCTATGTTTTTCAGCACAACACAGACCCACAGACACTGTTTGGGTATTGCCACAGTACCCTGGAAAGGAATAATGCTCTGTACATTTGCACAACAGAACACTCAATGAGAGCACTCATGTCAGTGTCAGTAAAGGGACAAATAAGTTTTGTTTCTATTAGAAATAAAATAATGACAACACTTATCATCCCCAGTTCTTTCCCACCCAATTCTCCTTATGACTTTTCAAGCAAGAACAGTAACCTCATTTGCCAGAATAAGCACAAAGTGTTGTTACAGCCCATTTTGTTCATTTTTTCTTATTAAATTCTGACACATAAAGGCCAAACCCAAACAAAGTATGCACATGCTCCACAATGTCAGTCATTGAATGCCTTACCCTAGCAAGCATCTGTATCTAAACATCATTAAATGTTATATAATCAGTCAATATCAACATATTGACTGGCTGCAAAAAGGAGTTCACTCCACTTTCATGTCAAAAAAGCCCCCACAAAAAAACCCACAAACAAAAAACAAACACAACACCACACATCTGGGGTAAAGCCATTCTCAGGTTGATCCTTTGCAGAACAAAACTTTCAGGATAGGCAGTTCAAATTAACTAAATCTGAGTATTCCTACTAACATTTGGAAACAAGTTTTCTAAACATAACCGTGACAGCAATGCTGGGATTATAATTCTAAAAGTGTGCCTAGATGCTGATCAACTCCTAAGCCCAAGAGCCCTGGCATTTTCATTAAAATAGCCATCCCTGAAAGCACTCATCTCTTAGCACAGCCTCAGAATTGCTGCATTTCTGTCATTCCTGAAGGAATTGCTCTAATATCCTTGACACGGTGTTTGTGTGGCACATACAGAAGCACAGAGCACGAATGCAGATTTCCAGGAAATTTCACCTGTGCCTTTATTGTCTTGTTTTCACTAGAAAATTGCAAATATCTGGCTCTACAGTTACAATGTCTAATTTATTCATATCAGCCTTATTGAAAACCACTGCTCTACTGATGTGTCCCTCTGGAGAATCCATGGCTCCAGTTGCCCAAGGTACTTTTCAGCTGTCTGTTTACTGAGGCAATACTTTAAAAAGGAAAAAACAAGCAGAATATAGAAAAAAAAAATCAAAACAACACAGAAAAATGCAAGAGTTCTCAGGAGACTGAATTTAACAGCATTTGTAGACTATAAGTGAAGACCCACTCCCCTCAAGTGATCGCTGTAATTTTTTCAAGAGAATTACAAATAACATTTAAATTTATTTAAAGTAAGGTTAATTAAACTGGAATGCTTGACTACAATTCCTTCCTCTTGCCTCAGGAATAAAAAAAAAAATACCCCAAACTTTGAAAAGCATCAAAAATTTTGAAGATCAGTTTGTTCAAAACATTTGTTCATGTCTCAGGTTGCAAAGGAAATCTTCGCATCATTTTCACTCATATGGGAATATTATAAGGGCGTATTAATATTCCCTTTAAATTTCTCAATACTTGAAGCTGAATATCACAGCCCTTTCAAATTACATAAAGAACAACTTGGCATGAAATTAATGTGGATGTGGGGCTTTGGTTATTTTTAACAAGTATTTCAAGCACTTTTTTCTCTCTTTCCATGCAGCAAGAACTAAGAACATTTCAGTCAAAGTTTAAAAAGGCATTTGAGTAAAAATTGGAAGTGGTTAACATTCTGATGCAATTTTAACTGCCACGTGAATATCTAATTGGGCAATCTCTTGTCTTAATGGACTGTTTCAAAGTGCTCTGTCCTCACAGCTAATGACTGATTCAGTTTTTACAGCAGAGCTAACTCAGATTACACTTCTTATCAATTTTAATTCATATGATCTTATGAGTTCCTTCAGAAAGTGTAGCCATTTAAGAGAATCCTATGAGGAGATATTCCTCACACTTTAGCAGGGGAAGTGCTTGGGGGAAAGGTGTGTGTGTGATATAAGGCCTCCTTAAAGCATTAGGTGTTACGAAAGCCAAATAACATTTAGGCAAAACAACTTCTCCCCAACACCCCTAACTTTATGCTTTTTAAAATACTCAGCCAAGCAACTGCTAGTTAAATACCACAGAAATGGTCATAATACTACACAAACTGTAGCATACTCCATAAATCTCACTGCATATGCACTCATCACTCATGCAGTAGTGATGGGTATATTCTAAATTTCACATAATCCCATTATCTAGCAACACCAAATGCAGACAACTGTATAACTTCCAAAGACAGCTTCTTGGCATATAAACAAAAGTTATCTCCTTACTAATAAATTAAACAACTTTCATTGTGAACCAAAAAAAAAAATATATTGGTCTATGCCAAGATTAGGCATAAATTTATGGGCTCCAAGAAATTAAGAAAATGTTATCTGTTCAAAAAGAAGTCTCTGCACACACAGTAACTCCATTCATTTTCATGATCAGCCTTTTCTTCCAGTCTTCTCATGAAGATCTACAGCTTCCTCCCAGCTTTAGTTCCTAAATGTAACTTTCTTTTATAAATAAGGAATAATTATGGACCCAATGTCAGTGAGTTCCCCAAACTTTGGCTCTAAACTCACTGATATTTTTAAAGAACACCAAGCAGAGGGACACGTGCAGCAGTTCTATGTCCCCTGTACTGGGGGAAGGCAGTCAAGAGATCAGTAACGACCTTTAAATGACGGTTGTGGGGAAGAGAGACGCAGTGCCAGGACTGGATCGGCCAGAGGGATGGGAGAACCTTCTCAGGAACCAGCCCCAACCACTGCTTAGCACAAGATCATTCTCCTCACTGCTTTGCTGGAGGAGAGCTATAGCCTGTCACGTACAAATGTGGGAAGAGGCCTGTGGATGTACACAGATCAAACTGTATTTGCTACACATTCAAACTTTGTCATGTTCTACAGGAGTGTTGCAGCCCAAAATAAGTCACTCTTTCTCTAATGGCTTTGATGTGACTGCAGAAAAAGCTTCTTCTCTCATGAAGATGTTTCATGTGCTATTAAGTGATCTGACCCATACACAACATACATTTAAAAATTCATTAAATGCTGCATGCAGTAGTGAAGTAGAAGGACAAAGGAAAGACTGACAATTAGCTAAGGTCTAACCAAACTGAAAACACTACAAGGATTAGCTTGTGCTGAAGTTTAAGAGAAAATTCAAAGCTTTAGGTTTTTATTTGTCATTTGTCTCTGGGTTTTGGAATTGGGGTCAAAAGTGGGATCATCTGTTTGTTCTGAGCCATGACTGTGTTCTTGCTTAAACTCCTCCTGTGGAATACTAGATAAATTCCACTGAAAAATAATCTTTTGGGTTTTTTATATTCAATCAGATACTCATACCTGCACCAAAACAAGTTTTACATTTCTTACGTGGCTGCCACCTTCATCTGAAGTGAGGCTGCCACTGCTGGTTCCAACATCCCAGACCCAGAGCCCACGAGGAGCTGCAGTCATGAACAGTTTAGGTAGGCACAGACTAAGCACCTGCAGGAACATTACACTCCAAGCTTTGGTGGTTTGCTTTTTCTTTGCATTAGTGCTTGCATTTTTACTATGTGGCAAAAATATCTAGAGGCGTGGGTTGAAGGGGTTTTAATCTATGACTTGTTTAACTTCAAAACAATAAATAAAAAATAAAAATCAATTAGAACAGCCTGGAAAAGAGAGCTGCTTTTGTTGGCTGCGAATGAAGGAGTCTAATATATCCTTTCATAAACAAACCTCCTCTCTACTAAGGTTTCTTGTAAGAACAGGCAGGCTTTAAAAGAGGTTCAGAGATTCGGTGAGGATAGGAACCCAAAAGTTCAGAAAACTCATTTGTCTGCAAAGCAGAGCTGGAAGTCCCAAGAGAACAGCTTGAGTGAGACTTTCTAGTACTTACCATGTCTGTTCAAGCACAAAGGGTACTATAAAAACAACCTCTCAGGGTGCTTTTCAGGAAACTAGACGTTTTCTGCTGAACCAGCCAGAACCCATTAATTTCAATGCATAAAGTGATGAATAGAGAATCTAGCTGCCCTCAGAGGTAAACAGAGGCCAAGGTGGATCTTGGCAAGCAGCTAGTTTTTGGTTAAAATACCACCCCAAAAAAAAAACCAACCCAAACTGTTTCATTCAAAGCTGCTCAAATTAAAGAAAGTAATTTACATAAAGATTTTAGAAACTATTTTGTTCATCTTCCAGGAATAATCCAGTTGATGAGTTTAATGGCAGAAACATTATCAGATCAGAATACTTTTAGGGAAAACCAAAAAACATGATTTGTATATCTAATAAACTAAAACCATAATATTCCATTTCAGTGTGACCAACTAACTATGTATATACCTGTCCAAATAAAAGAAGCCTACAAGTCTCTATAGATTTTGTTTAGCATCAAACAAATTGCAAGTTATCTGCAGTCAGCAATGAGAAAATAAGGTTAAAAGTCACTAAATAAATAATTTCCTGCTTATTCTTCTCTGGATGTTGATAATTTCCTCAAAATTGGCTGTTATTCCTTGAACCACAGTGTTAGATCTTTGCAGTTGTAACAGGCTCCATGTTTAGACACCCAGGAGAGGGGCCAGGTTGCAAGGGAAAACTGACAAATAATACATTCTTTCAAAACATCTTTATGCTGTTATAAATTAACAGGAGCCTTGACTGACAAACCTTCACAGGCCTCAATTAGCAATCCATTGAATGAGTACAGGTGCTCAAGGGGAAGGTGTGCAGGGTTCCTGCTTTTTGAGTGTATAGATGGAGTTAATAAAATTACCAAAACTGGGGTAATGAGAACAGTTTTGCTCTTCTTTCCTTTCCATCCTCCAGATAATCCCATTTTCATTTCTGCCTAACCCCAGATATGACTTCACTCCTCCTGTGGTGCTTAGTTTTCTCTTCTCCAGACCCCTTTTAGCCCTAAGGCAAGACAGAGAAGGTGAGGACTGTCAGAGGAAGGAAAGGAAGAGTGGGAGGGAATGCCCTTCCCTTGCAGCCTGGGCCTGAGCAAAACAGGTTTTCAGAAATTCCCCACTTTCTCATCTCAGGTGTTGCCAGAGAAAATAACTGTGGAAAGCAGTCACCTGAACCCATGGCCAGACTCTCACTCACATACCCCACTGGCCTCTGCTTGCCAGCAGATGTGATCAAACATGTTCCTAGCTCCAGGGATCCCAAACTGACAAATTTCATACATCAGCCTTCCACAAAAACAGCAGGAAATCAATCACAAGTGTTACTCATTGCACAGTCTTAAGAATCAGCTGCTTGTGATGCCACTGGCTTGCTGGTGGACACAGCAAGGGGACTGGAGGTGGATTTTAATTGCATCACCCAAGAGATACCTACCTGCCATCTTTATGGAGCAGAATCTGATCAGAGCAATCTACCTCCACCAACGGCCAAAAAAAAGCTTTGCAACAATGCAAATCAAAAAGTCCTTCCTTTAGAAAAACATTACAGATAGATATTTTGCTTGCACTTAGAAGTAAGAGGAATGTTTTGACCCAGGCAAGTCCAGGCTACATTGCCCCTGACCTTGACTAATTTTTTCTTGGCATGTTTTTCATGTGTATCATCTCCCTAGAGCACAGCACACAGAGAGCTTCCAATTTTTAATGCAGCTCTTCTTTCCTGAGCATGCTCAGATGACAAGTTGGAATCTAGATTTTTCCATGAAACTTATTGTCAGAAGACCTTTAAGGGCAAGGGAAGACTAAAGCATTGAAATGAAGATATTTAGAGGAAAACATGAGATAAAGGAAAAGAGGGTAAAATTGAGATTCAGGTTCTGAAAGAGAATGGATAAGTTTTTAGAGGGGAGACTAAAAGATAGAGGAGTGGCAATGCTAGGGAGAATAGGATAGAAAATAAGAAAGCATTAGTATAGGAATCACCCCCCAGAAGAAACCCTGCATCCTAAGAGTAAGTGAAAGAGGGTTTTCTACAGGAAAAAAGGTGCTGGGGCTCCATCATGCAGCAATATCTGCTTCTGGCTCTGCACCTTTCTACCTCTGACCTCCCCTACAAGAGCACTTGGAATTGGGGGTCAGAAGGGCTTTAAGTATTTCACACCTTGGTATTTATCATTTAGTCTTTTTTTGTTCAAGACCACAAGACTCATTTTTGCAAAACCTAAGGCTATTAGATGCCACTGAAAGGGTATCCCTTAGGCTGTCACAGTGCCAGGTGCCCAGAGAAGGGCCTGCCACGCAGCAGGAGGAAGCAGCACTTCCATCACCCAGGTCAGCTCATCAGCAAGCAGGAGCTGGATACACAGCGCTCTAGTGCCTACAGAAGGGCTGTAAAAAGCTGCCTTAGCCAAAAACCCTCATCCCTGCCCTAGAGTTATAGTTTATCAGATAACTTAATTCACATTTATACAGCAACTTTTATCCTATGATCCCAAAACCACTTTACAGGCCATGCATGCAGCATAATTTACCTATTCATACATACTCTCCAACAGACGTAGCCACACCAAAGTCAGAAGTCATATTTCATTTTCACAAAGAGTGAGGATGAAGCATTTTCTTAAGCCAGATTCCTCTTGCTAACCAGAAAAACACCACATGCTAAGTAATAGAATTTTCCTTATACTGGAATAAGTACTAGATTCTAATTATTCCCTAATTTTGCCATCTCCTATGAATGAGGAAGAGATTAAAGCAAAATAAATATTGGTTCCTTGTCCTATTTACAGTAATCATCTCAAACAATGAAGCTACTTGAGTCACATTATTAGAAGGTGTATGTGGATATATTTTCCTCATTAAGTTTGCAGATAACTCCCTGCAAACCAAGCATTACTCTGAAGAATTACTGAAGTCTAAGCAGCAGCTGTGCCCATCCTACCAATACAATGCAATTTTTCTGAAAATTCAAATGCAATCTGTACCCAGGCATGAGCAGAGTGGCAGTGGAGAGCTGAGTATTGCAAAGCAACAGCAGACTCTAAACCTCACAGAGACCAATGGCTTTACATTTATCAGCAGCTAAAGATTTTCGCAGTGTGGTGAATAAAAACTCCACCACTGCTCAGCCTCCCTTCAAAACACACCTCTCCTCAAAACAGGCTACTAAATTAATTTTCCAGGAGAGCCCTAAGTATTTCGAGCAAATAACACTGTAGTACATCCTTCTGGCTTTCCTTTCATCCCAGAGAACACTGCACACATCACTTAAATCAAATACTTGTGTTTTCACTCTTGTTTTTTCAATGACCAGATGTTTGAGCACTACTATCAATGGTTAGAGGAGAAGGAGCCAGAGAAGCACGATGAATAGCATGAGGATGAGTAGGCACCATTTCAAAAAGTCTGTGCTTTAAATCCATTAGTATTCAAGAGGTTTAAGTGCCATGATGCTCGATTCATTTTATCACAAAGATTTAAATAGCCTGTTCTGCTACTGTAAGTCAGATAATCAAGGGCATGAACATTTTAGTTATAAAAGCTTGAACAGCTACAACACTGGTTGATAATTATAGGTGTACAATTTTATGGGAATAAAGATCTCTTTAAACTGAAAGCCTAGATTTTTCTTCCTTTAGCCTGGCAATTTTATTTACAGAAAATGAAAGTAAGGCATGCTGTTTTCCAGGAAAAAAAATTTCATTTACAATAATTCCTCACAAAAAGATACCCAAATCATACTTGTGCTGGCCTTTAAAACAAAAGCCTCCATTCAAGTGAAAGAAAAGCAAAACAGTTCACACACAAATACACGTGACAGTACGAGTCTTTCAAGAAACATTGGAATAACAAATACACAAAAGCATTTTGGTGTGATCTCACTATCCTTCTGATCTGAATGTCATAAAGAAGAGGCAGAAAGTTAAAGTTCAAATCTGCCTTAAAGTCTAAGTAAAAAGGTATCTTTGACACACTTCATTATACACACTTCAAAGCTCTTTTCTAGTTTTCTGTATAGATTCTGTTTCACCATTTGCCTAGAAGAAACCAACTCTCCAATGGAATATGCAGCATTTTAAGAGCAAGTACTTTACTCTATTGGGGAATAAATATTGGAGAAAAAAACTGAATGCCATATTCAACCAGACCTATGAAGGAAAATTATCACCATCTTAGAGTTCAGGTACATTGAGGGCTTGCTCAACTCTTCTGTTAAAGGGAAAAAAAAACCAAATCAAGTCTCTTGAGTTCAGAATAAAGGAGAAAGGATGGCTTTTCATCTGTGAAATGTCAGCAAGACACAGCCCTGCCGTAAGTGCAATGCAGGGACACTGCCTTGCTCTCCAGCCTGGGGAAAACATCACAGGCTGAAGACAGCCATAGAAGCACACTTTGTGTCTGTGGCAATCTGTTTTGTATCCAGAGGGCTCCTGAGGAGAAAAAAAAAAAAAAGGCAAAACACACACACATAAAAAGAAATAAGTCAAAGCACGCAAATAATTGTAGACTGAGCAAGAAAATGGAGAGGAGCATGTTTCAGTTCTGTCAGATCCCAAGGGTTTTAAGCCAGGAGTATCACCAGTATGATCCACCATCCAATCCAAAATTCTCTAACAACTTGACAAGCTGGATTGACAACACTGCTTGCAGAAGATAACACTAACATAAAAAACATAGACGCCCATTCACAAAGGGTCACACAAAGAACGAACAAGCAATGCAACATTTTTCCATGTCATCAGCACAAAAATCCATCAAAAAGCAAGATTGAATTTTAAAGTGACAATATTTTTTTAAAAAAGTTTTCTGGCTGTATCCTGCAGTTCAAAGCAAGCAACAGAATCTGAGTTTCAGCAAGTTGTCCCCACTGCACTCTAATCCTTCAAAAGCCTTTCCTCTTATGCCTGAGACTTGGCTGGGGATCACTGCTCTATGCACAAGCTCCTCACTCTTAAGTGCCCTCTTCTGCCTCCTTATCCACCATGTACCACAGTCCAAAAACCTCTCCTGTGACTGCACTCAGTAGATCGCTCTTCCCCTCCTTCCAGATTATTTGTGCATTCATTCCTTAGACAAAGCATCCTGAGCCAAAGTCAGACAGCTGTCCATCACAGCTAGAAAAGGCATCTTGAAATCAGAACAGCTGCCTTGACCTCCTGGCTTCAGTGGTCTCAGAGAGGCCATCCAAGAACAGGCAGCTTTCCACTTACCCAAGGGGTTGCTATTTTTTTATTTACTTAAAGTTCAGCAGTGACATTTAAATTCTTTACTGATAGTGCAGGGGAGACCATAACAGGTACAAGTTACACAAGACACCAGAACAGCAAAGAGTCCTACCACAGATGCTGTTTCTGCATTACCTTATTTTCCAGAAAATGTAGTCATCTTGCATGGCACATACTAATGTCATAGTTCCCATTTCCTGAGTAAGATTTATAAAATGTTTAAGTCAGATTTTCACCTCCATTCTTAATCTCAGACTTCTTTTCAATTAATCTATTTGCTTGCAGGTGAGATTATCAGGAATACAGAGATTTATTTCACCCACTTATAAAGCAGAGCCTGATCAGTACTACTCCCAAAGTTCAGTGTTTCAAAATTGCCTTTTCAACCATTAACAATAGTAGCAACAGTATTACCCCAATCATGACCATTTTTGTAACAAAAATCTCCAGTTACCTAGTTTTGTCATATTCAAGTGATTAAAAGGAATGTTCTTCTGAACAATTTTCTTGGATAAATTGCATTCTTAAATCCCTGTACAATGGTTTTTCAATGACTACCAAGTTAAAGAGAAAATGGTGTTTTGAGAATCACTGGGGATGGTTCTCCTTAATTTCTTTTCCATTTTTTTAAAAGGTAATTTATAACATTACTAAAAAAACCTCCTGGCAGAAACAACACGCTGTTGCCAAAGATCTTTGATCTTCATCAGTAACTGCCACACCACGTTTAGTGAAGTGATTTATGATCAGACAAAATTCACAACTCTACATATTCCAGTCACAGGCTCTCTTTAAGGCAACTGGCACGACCATGCGTGGCATGCCACAGAAAATATTTTTTAAAAACCTTGAAAAAGAGGACTACATCACTCAGTGACAGCAGTAATGAACCTCAGACATCTCAACTTGCTAGACAGTTTTTTTCAACCCTATCTTTGCTCCTGAATACTTTGCAGTCTTAAGTAGTTTGTTGTCTACACATACTAAGCACCTCTCAGCACCATCATCTTTCCATAATCTGACACCATGAAAGCTGAATTACATCAGTTTCCTGCTCCCAGCACAGGTCTAGAGCCTTTGACCAGTCCATCCTGTCTTCTAATTAACTTCTCAGGTAAAAGGGGTTGCTGCTCTCATGATCAGCCCTTTCAAGCTTTCATGATGAGGCATCAAATCTCTTCAGCACAGAACAGCTTAGGTTGGTTAAGAGTCACCTGAATGGTTTTTTTTTTGTAAAAACAACTATCTTCAACTGATCTGTGCAAATTTTATTTGCTTGATAGAGCTGATTGAACTCTAGAATCAATTGTTAGCAATTGTTTTCAGTGATACAAGGATTGGCTTGTGCTGCTCTTTGTTACTAATCAAAAAGGTAATGAGAGGGTATTTGAAGGATTTCCAAATGAGAACAGTTCTACAGCTATCAGTATGCCACAGGAGGCAGCATTTATTTAAGGCTAACTTAAAATGGCTTGAGTGATCTATTTGTTACTGGTCACTCAGAAAAATAATTAAGCAGCAAAGAAAAAAAAAACCTCTGCCATTTTTGAGAAAAAAGTCATATGCTGTGAGCCAAGGGAAAAGGCATCCACCACAAAACGTGGATAGCAAAAGAGAACAGTTAACAAGCAGTGCATGTTGAAAATAAACAAAACACGCTTGTGACTAAAGCAGTGAATAGCAGCTATGAGAGTAGCAAATTTCATTTGCAATTGAAAAATAAAGGGACAGTATTTTCCAGCTCTGGCCCCTAACAGTATCACCTTAGATTGAAACTTGATCAAAATGTCATCTAAGCTTCTCTTGAATTCAAACATGTTACTACATCATCACTAATAAAAACATCTAATAGTATCAGTGCTCCACTCACAGCCAACTACAATTTAAAATAATAGTAATACCCACTATTTTTTTCTGCTGAGCATAAAGTTTTACAGAAAAGGCTCAAACACAGCCTGTATATTCCAGGCCACTAGTCCAGTGCTACTCCTAATTAGGCAAGGACAAAAGTTTGTGATAGCCTAAATCCAGTTAAGGGTTGAGTTATTTCCTGCTCTTCCATCCCAGGCTGGTCAGGCCTGTGTTTTAGTGTAGCAGCAGTCCTACTGGCAGATCCACCAAAGAATCCGCACAAGCCCATCAATCCAAGCAAACTCGGAACCATTTGACACGGATTTAAACCTCTCCCTCCCAGCCCTCCAAGCCCCGTTTCCTCCAAGGCATTGTTTGAGTTTTCTTTCCAGCATCACTTGATTGGGTCCAGACACTGCACTGCATTTCAAAGTGAGATGTGGAGTGTCTGCCCGTGGCAGACAGGGCGCTGATCACCGGCATAAACATTAGGAGATAAAACACCCAGTGACACCTCCTGCGTGTGTTCAGCAAGAACAGGAAAGAATGAGGCCCTTGTTCAGAAGGTGAGTGCTGAGCACAGGAATTGCACATTGACAAAGGAGAATCCGACAATTCAAAATACTTTAAAATGCTTGTTTCCTTACCAATAGATGCTGAAGGAAAAAAATAAGCTAAAACACACTTTTCTTTTTGCTGCAGGCTAGGACCAAGCCACAGACTTCATTATGTGAACACACTTACCCAATAGACAGCTGCAGCGAAATAAAGGAAGAATGGAAGACTACAGACTGACTCTCTTACATAAGGAATATTATCAATATTTGCACTGAGGTAAAACCAGGTAAAAGGAGGATGAATGCCAGCCAAACATTAAAGGCAAAGATGGGGAAAATTGCACCTTGAATTCATCAGTCTTCTATTACATCAGTCTTTGGCCACTAGCGAACAACCAATTTATCTGGCAATGGCAGATTTTCACTTTTGGCATATGCATGCCTGGACAGAGAGGCAGAATGTGATACAGTTTTGTTTTAGAGAGTGTTTTGTTGAGGGATTTTTTAAAAGCACAAGCAATCTCTACTGTAATGCTAAGGAATGAAGCTTGTTGCAAAGAAGAAACTGCTCTGCACTTCTTAAAATACAGCCCATCAGATACTTATCCTAAAAATAAGTTTTGATAGAACAGAGGTGAAAAGATTAATAAACTCTATCTTGTCCAGAGCTTAAATTGGTATTGTTGTATTTCAGTCAGTAAATTGTGTAAGTTATACTCTCTGCTCCAGTCTGTTCTTATAATAGACTGGAGCAGAGTGGATAAAATAATAATGATTAATAGTCACCACTACTCTGCTCTTCCTCTACCTGCCTGGAAATATAATTCTTTAAAAATAAGTGAATAAGCTCCTGAGCTATGCTTCTCAATTGCAGTAACCTGTTATCTCCTTACAGCATGGCCTGGATGGCCCCACAAGGGACAAGGACCACACTGTCCTAGGTACTGTGCAAGCAAACCCAAAGAGACAATCACTGCCCCAAAGCGTCTTTGTGTAAGCAAAAAAGAATCTGAGCAACACAATCAAGTTGAAACAGACTCCTGCATATAGGCCAAATAAAAGGAAGACTTTACTGGGTCAAAAGGTCTTCGGCAAACTTTCTGCCCTAGGATAAGTTTCTCTCTATTAACATAACTAATCTAAGATAAATATTAAATAATGGATGCTGTCATGGATAAAATATGCTAATAAGATTGTATCAGATAAAGCAGCCTCATTTCATGTAGTGAAAACCACTAAACAAAGTTAAAGATAGGAATTTAAACACACTCATTTTTAATGCTGAAGTACCCTCTTTTTCCATTATAGACACAACCAAAGCTGACACAGAGCAATGATCTCATGTCCATAACATAACAGAGTTTCCAGCACTGACAGCAGCATTGATTAGGACAGAGATGTCCCTGGACACCATGTTCAGCTCTGTAAGGTGTTCTGTGACATCTATGGATGTGCATCAAAAACCATGCCCTCCTCCAGCCCCTGCCTGCTCCAAGGTGCCCTCCTACCTGAAGATCTATTCAGGACCTGCTGAATGTCCACAGCTGAGCAAGGGATGCTGGTTCAGAGCCTTGTGTCCACATCAGCGTTGATCTGGAGGCCTTAAGTCAGCAGCTGTGGCAGATGTCCTGGAAATAACTCCATTCTTTGTAAAGAACAGAGTAACATTTACATTTACTGGGAGCACTCCACGATTCTCACTAACTTAGATTCAAAAATACATGATTGCATTGAACTCCACACTCCTGTAGATGACAGAAACTGTCATTTAATCCTTCAATGAACCTCCGCTGAGCTCATTAAGTGTTGGTGAGAGATGACCAGTCAAGGGAGTCAGTACTGGCAAGCAATTCCACTTCCACATTTCATGTCTTCAGCCCATGAGGGGGGGATGGTTGTTTGTTTATTTAATTTAGAATAGCCTGCCTTTAGAGACACAGATTAACCTTTGGTATCTCCAGTGCAACCAGAACCCCAGATGGGGGCACACAGTTGATTGTAACTACTCATGTAAATTAGGTGCAATTTCCTCAAAACTAGAATATTAAAAAGCTGTAAGAGGGTTGTCTTATAAAAAGAAAATAACTTAGTCCACAGCTCCAGTGAAGGGCATTTGAATGTTTTTTCTACCTTTTAATAAAGACTCATTACCACAACTACAGCGACCAGAAGAAAAATGATCTTCAAAAGTCACAGACTTGACTGCAGAAAAAAACAGAGAAACAGGTTTTTCTCATTTGCAAAGTGCCAAAATCTTGGTAGAGAGGTGGAAAACTCAGTTAGAATGAAGCATGAGGTCAAGTATTCAGAATGCAAATAATCCACCCAGACCTAGGAGTTTATATCCAGAGTAACCACATTGAGCTGTCTGCCAAAGTTTACTAGAAGCTCAGATTTCGGGGTGGGGGGGACGGGACACACCAAAAAATAAAGCACGACAGAAGACATCCATTTAGACTTGAACAGGGCAGTTCTAAAACATGCAAAACCAACTGTATTTTAGTACTAAAAACTGAATTTGCTTTAGTAATGCACATCTTCCCATGAATAATAAAAGAGTATTCTCAATTTTTTATGAGGTATAGCTTAGTCTTGAAGACTATCTGCAGGACTTGCTTATGCTGATACTTTTGCGTTAAAGAGATCAGTAATATTCAGCTAACTAATATAGGGCAACCACATGTCACAAAGACAGCCTCAGAAAGCAAAAATCAAAAAGGTCATTCTAAAAAATGGATTTGGAGCAACAAAATACTTGATTTCTTCACATCACTGCAGTATCCAGGAGCCCTGATGAGCCCAGACCTCGCTGTGGTAGATGCTACTTGTACAGCCAACTTATGAACCAGACATGCTTCTCAATGAGTAAAAGTACATGCTAATAATGTTATTACAGCATCAGTGCAACATTATCTTAGACAATGAGAAGTGTGGAAGTTTTATATGCTTTCTTTATTGTTATAAAAAGTAGCACTGTTACCTTGGCAACTGCTGAATCACTTGGGAGTTTGTTAAAGAAACCCAAATGTTACTTATACTTGCACATTTGCAATCAATTTAGGGAAAACAATTGGGGTTTTGTTTGGTGTACTTTTCTTAAAAAAATCACACATTTTTTCCTTATGACTATGACCCTGCAAATTTCAGCATTTTTGGTTTTTTTTTTTTTAATAAATCAGTTCTTGGGATTTAATTAAGGCAGTTCATGTCTCATTTGCACACAAAGTAATCCGCACTTTGTTACACAATAAATTCTAATAATTCATCTAGGATGTCACTCAGAAATAGAAGCACAGACACTTTGCAGTGCACACAAAAGTTCCCATCATCTGCCCACCTCCTGTGCAGGTACTGGGAATAGGGACAAGCATTTTCCCTGGGAGAGCTTGAAGGGGGGACAGGAATCCCAAACCCCTCTTTTGCAGGGGCTCAGACCACACTCCCGGGTCTAAGAGCATAGAAGTGGGGAAAGGTGGGTGCACAGCACCCTAAAACACTGGGCTGCCAAATCTGAACTTGCCTGTATTAGCTTCCAAGTGTTGGTACCCTTGTGGTGTTGAGCTTTTTTACCTTTCCTCAGCAGTATCTGTCCACTTCTAATGTAAAAACTGGGTGCATGAAGATAATGGGAAACTGCAGGAGGATCAGTTTGTGAGATATTATGATTGTGTGGGATGGCTGTTTTCTTTCTAGTTTTCATGAACATATTATTCCCCAAGAACAGGCCAACAGCAATGAAAAGCAGAATACTGGCAACTCCCAGTTTTTCTGTCAAGGAACCTCATGAAACTCAATTAGGCTGTAAAAAAGGGGCTGATTTTGCATAATCCTAACTTTTTTAAACTGAAATTGCCACACACAATGTGAGTGTAGCCCAAGTAAAAGGTCCATTTTCCTTAAAATAAACACAGCCAAAGGCACATCAGACTCCTTAACACTGTCACCTCTAAGGTGTACTGAGTCAACTGGATTAAAAAACAAGGATTACATATAAATTCTCCTAACTCACACTGGCAGGATAAAAGGAGGCTCAGGGAAGGCTTTATAACTCCCTATACCAGAAAGGACGTTGTAGGGTTTTGTCTTCTCCGTTAATTCTTTATCACATTGCACTTGGAGGCTCAACTTACAGCATAGGCAGAGGAACTCCTGTTTTAAATACCTATTTAATATCTTTGGTGAGAGAATGTAACTGAAACCAACCCTCCAGAAAACATGAATACTCACGAGACTGAGGAAGACCAGAATTCGACTATAATTAAACATAACTTATTTCAATAGGAATGTTGAATGGTTACAGAATTCCTATGATGGTTATTGCATTAGAAACTACATTGGCAAGAGGATAAATGTAGGGCTATTGGCACCTCCACCACAGGGCTATGTTACCCTTATGGACCATATTTAGCATTGTGTTTCCTATGTGCCTTTAAGAACTGAATAGTTAAATTGCTCAGAGCATTTGAACCTTAAACACATAGTGTTCCACATTTGCTTGCATGTATGTAAGTCTGAGACAATGACTCAGCCAGATACAACCTTAACTCTCAATTTCCTTTCATTTAAGCCTCTAACGAGATGATAACAGAAGGGCCCCAGGGTTTTGTTTTACAAGCTTGTGATAGAACTTCATAGCAACTAAAGACTTTTTCACCTGAGTTTGTTCTTGGGGATAAAGGAGGGCAAGAGATGGAAACTTTTTTCTTCATAAGGTGCAGCAGAGAGTACCTCTGTAAGTGTGTTTGTCTCCAAGATCACTCTTTAAGAAGTGGCTCACATTAAAAAGAAATAACATAGATCAAACTATTTATTCACATTCACATTCCAATCCCCAGACATGTTTCAGCAGGAAGACACAGAGTTCAAGATCTGTGCAGAGACACGCATGCTCCAGCCAGGTTTGAAGTTCCATGGTTTCCCCACAGCAGCCCCTCAGCTCTGGCAGTCCCAGCTCCTGGGCTGGCCTCCCTGTGCTATTCCCACGTGCTGGAGCTGTGAAGATCACGGTGCCTCCACCTGAGACTGCTGGCTGTCCATAGCTCATCTACGTACAACACCAGTGATGCTCAATCCCTTCTTCCAGTCAGAACTGCGGGATGGAGCAGGAAGATTAGAATGGAATGTGTGACCACATGGGGAATGTGCTTTTCAGTAGTGCCCTGTTTCAGAGAGAGCAAGAAAAAGCTTGAGAGAAATAAGAGATATCACTGGGGCAACTGTGCTGGGGTACAGAGCCGAGAGACACACTCACCAAACTGGCACAGACTTAAATTACTTTCAGATTCATTTTCAAACAAGTGATGTGAATCCTAGTCAAAAGAAATCCTATGTAACACAAGGACACCAGCGATTAAAAAAAGCCAGTACAGACAGCAAGACTCGTTTTGACAATTCAGAATGGTTCAAAGTGGCACTGATACCCACATCCCAGAGAGGATACAGGTAAGAGGATCCTGTAGTAAGAGGGAGGAACCAAGCGAAGCCTCACTGCTGTTTGTGGAACAGAACTTGTCCCTTTGGTCTTGGTGGAATGTTTAGGGTCAACTTCTGATGCAAATTCCTGCAAGTAGAAGCAGCAAACTGCAGTCCCAAGCCTGCTGCTCAGTGGCCACAAGTGCTGCCACTGTCCCTTGCCTCACATCGCTGCTGAATCAGCCTGAAAACAGCAGGAAATTTGTATACAGTTGCCTAGGTAAGGAAAAGAGCCATGGCTTGCCACCTGTGTAAGTCCACTCTCAGAGCCACCTCCTGAGAGGATTTGCAGCATTCACCCCCACTACATTTTGGGAGCCCCATGAGGAAGAGCCACTGCCATTTCCTCTGGACCTCACAAGGAAGAGGGAAGGCAAACAAGACAAGAGGGCTGGCAGAAACACCCTCCTCAGAGCACTGAGCAACAACACAAAGGTGAAAAGGCAGAGTGGAAGAATTAGAAAGTTGCCATGAATGCATTCTGCTTATGTTTTAATTATTCATACTAACTTAAGTCCTATTAGGCTGGTTTGTGTTTACCCAGTTTCACATGGCACTGCTACAGCACCCAAGGCAATTACCTCTGATTACAGGACATAATGACTAAATAGCTTCAGCACACAGTGCCTGGTCTCAGAGCTGCCATACACTGCAAGATCACCTCCAAAAAAGGGCCAAGCTGGGCTTTTACTTCTGTTCCCCAGAGGTGAGAAGCTACCTTTAAAAATACACCACCATCACGGGGAAGGAAATAATTACAGATTTCCATACCAGAGAGGATAGCTCTTTCTTTCTGCCCCATCCCCTCTGTCGCTTTCTGTACCCATCCAAAGAAACGGCAGGGAGAAGGTCACAGGCAAAAGCACTCCCACAGCAAGGCTGCTGCAGAAAGGTGATGTACTGCACACTCGCTCCTGTGTCACCACATTTCCTACACAGCAGGATGCAGCACAGCAGCTCCATTTCTTCTCCAGCTTTTCTGACCCTCCTGCTTAAACTGCTCGTCATTTGACATTGCTACCTGCTACTCTGCTTTTTCCTATTCCACAGTCTCACAAGTGAGAACCTGAATCCACCCATCAGCCAAGACTGCCTAGCAGAAAAGGAACAGGACAAAATTCTGCCCTGCATTTAAAAATAAATAAAAACAGGACAAAGAATAGAAGCAGAAGTGTTTTGCTGCATCTTCTTGCAAAAAGTATTCTGTAAGTTCTAGCTGCCTGTGTGCAAAGCAATTCACAGCAGTAAAAACACAGGAGAGAGCTCTTGCTAAGCAGTGAATAGAAGCAATTAGCCAAGAGAAGAGCATAAGCAACTTGCACTTTGCCTTCATACTGCTTATCAAGTTTATTCTGCCCTGTTACATCTGTGTAATTTATATAAAAAAGCCAGCAGCTATTTGGCAAGATTTACATCTAGAAACAGCAATTTAATCACATAAGAAAGATCAGTGGAACTGGATGCCTCAGGACATTGCAAACTTCTCACCTCCTACTAACCTGCCTGAAACTTGCCCTGGTTGTGTTAAATGTTCACTAAAAATAACTTTTAAATATCTGTTTCATTATTAGGCCCATCTCTCTAAACAGAAACACAAAATTTATTAAAGTTATCATGCGAAATATTGAATGCTTGCACAGCAGAAACAAGTAGCTTGCAAGTTCAGCAATCTTCCCTCTGCAGTGATGTAACTACTCTAACATAGCAGAATTCCTAGCAATTTCTTGGCCAGGCAGAAACAAGTTGCATGGCAGATGTTAGAGATTTCATCATGGAAAAAAAAAATCTCCGGAAGCAAAATTGTCAAACAGGACTTTACTCCCTAAAGTAATAAAAGGAAGGGATTCACATGTAACCTAGATGTGGTAGCTAATCCCATCAAGTCCAGGATACCCTGTCCTGTTGTTTCATTATTACATTTCTGACATTTTAATACTGAACAGCAATTATATTTACCAAATGCATCACCTTTGAAGCCTGACCTCAAAGTGTCCTAAAGTTCCAAATGCCAGCACTGTGAGTAGTTAAGTGTCTAATTTGAGGCAGTCCTGTATTTATTGCTGTTATACAAGTAACAGAGCTCTTAATCAACCAAGGCTTCTCAGAAGCCTCATTTCTTTCTTCTTTATAAACCTCTTTATGGGCAACAATCAGACAAGACCAGAAGTTGTTAATTTGCTGACTGGTGCTCAGAATTTTTTCTAAATGTGTGCGTGCCTGCATTACAAACACCATAGTTGCAACAGGTACCTTTCATGAGCTCCTAAGAACCGGGGTCAAGAACAGAAGGGATTTTAAGTTAGCATTAGTTTGCCAGACATGGCACTAATCACTCCCAAATCAGAGCTCATAGAAAGCATGGACAGCTTGCTGAGATGCACTTGATCTGTGAGTAACCTCTCTCACTTTATCAATATTCCACTTCAGGGGGTGGAATTTCATAGTTGAAAAAAGGAAAATAACTTAAGTGTCAAATATACAAGCAAAGCTCTGCCCAGTAGGCAAAAAATGACAATTCTGCCACTTAATTGGAACTCTAATTAGAGAGCAAAAATACATTTAATACACAAACTGTTATCGTTCATTAAACCCCCGTTCAGAAATGAGGAATCTCTTTGGGAGCTGTAGCCTGGGGGATTTTTTTGTTTATTTTTTTCAACAGTCATTTATCTGCTTCTTGTAAAATACAAACAAGACCGGCACAGAGGAGAATTTCTATTGAGTCCATGAAAAAAATTCAAGTGCAGAAGTTAATGTACATGTTAATGCTCAGAATGGTGGAGCTTTATACAATTTCATCATCCGATCTCTCGGCCAAGGCCAAGCCTCGCTTCCTGCTGTGTTCAGCTGTTTGCCAAACATGACATTGTCTCACCAGCAGCTGAACTCATGGGACTCCAGCATCCGAGCTCCTAATACCTGCCTAGGCCTTTGAGCGTGCTCCTCAGCCCACATTTATAATCAGACTTTCCTTGAAGAAAAGGAATTGACACAATAGGACTCAGTCACATTTAGGAGAGTAAGAGAGTAGATATTCAGACTAAATAGGGAGCTGAATTATCAGTGTCCTGTGTAAGATAAGCTGGAAGTAATTGAGAAAGCAAAGGCTTCTACACTATGAATTTACTATATCCCACACCTAACAAACAACTCAATCTGTCCATTTTTCCAGCAGCTCAGGCAAGAAATACTACTGGGGTTTTCATTAATAATTCTACCAAAAAATCACAGAAAATCTTTTTTTCCACAAGCATCACTGAAATCTTAGAAGAGAGATTCTATACCGCAATCTTTCATTATATTTTTTTAATCATGCCACAACTGACTCTTCGCTCATTTTCTTTCATCTCTGAAACACAAAAGGATTCTCACCATCATCCTATTTAAAAACAAATCTGATTTAAAACAACAGTTGTAAACATTGAGCGGTTTAAACAATAATGATGATGACTTGCCTGCCGTTCCATCTGTAGCCAAATCTGTGTTAATTCACTGTAGAATTTCTAACTAATTTGTATGATGCCACGAGAAACAGAGCTGTGCTCAATTAGCATGACCAGTAAACTAACAAGATAGGGGAAAAATACATTGCTATATAAACATTGCCTTTTATTATAGTAAAAATACATGCCTAAAATTAATTTATCCACTGAAAGGCTGTCGTTTTCCATAATCTAGGATATTTGGACTCAGATGCATTCCAAGATAAGGATGCTAAAGAAGAATCCTTAATTACTACAAGGCTGCAGTCTCACATGGAGTGAAACTGTGACAGGATTCCTCTCAGACTGAAAGGCTACCAGTCCAAGCTTTAAGCGGCAGTCCATGGCCAAAAAAAAAAAACAAAAAAAAACACAAAACATACTGGGTTTTGCTTTTTCATTATATTCTCTGTTGTTCTTTTACATTCTCTTCACCTTCTATCTAAAGCTGGCCAAAAAGGGGCAGATATTTCTTGCCATCTTAGACATGCTCATCAATTTATGTATTTTTTTTCCAAATCCTTATGTGCAAAACCATTTTAAATTCTTAATTCTTAATCATTATTGCAGGAAAATTTAGAAAATCTAAGTCCCAAAGGCAAAGTATCCATAACAGGACAAAGCTGTTCCACACTGACCTATGGGGACAGTTAAAATGTAACAGCCAACACTGCCCTTCTGCAGCCAGCTGAAAACCATAACATGAGAAACCAGTATTTTTTTTTTAAATGGAAAATTTAAGGATTTGATAACCTAGAAGAAAGACTAATATGCATTTTATAATATCTGAGAAATTGTATAATACACAAAATTCTCCTATCCTTCTTGATACTTCTCAGATTACTTTCCATAAACATGGTCTATTTGGCAATTTCCAAGAGGTTTCAGTAATAACAGTAATATTTAATTCAATAACGAAATTTTTTTAAAAAATCCCAAAGTTTTTTTATTAAACATAACCTACATAACAAAGTTTGCAGAACTGAAGTGTTTCTCTCAAAAGAGTTTTAAGGACCACAGGCAAATCTGAAAAGGTTGTTAATGGAAAGTAAAGTAAAGGTATTGCTTCAACCAGCTGGACCACGCTGTAACTAACAACAGTCTGGGGAGGAAAACTGTAAATATGACCTTTCCAAAGGACACAGTCACACCAGACATGCAGTGCACACTTGTTCTGAAATGCACCACACTTACACCCAAGATTATGGCATAATCATCCATTTGATTTAAATAGGGAATTAACAGCTCTTCTCTTCCCTCTTCCATGGAGGGACCAGCTGATGAATGAGAAGGTGAAAATTACAGGTTTTGGAGACCTTTGAACAAAAGTCATTTAATCCACAGGAAATTAAGAACATATCTGAACAGAGTCCTTTATTTGAACTGGGAATAAAACTCTTCCTAAGATTTCCCATTGTTTCTCCGAGTTATTCATCCTTTCTACTTGTACCATTAGGAAAAAATAAAAAATAACCAACCCAAAACACAGCCCTACAATGCACACACCTGTAACAAGTTGGGGACAAGTATAAACAGAGAAAATTTTGCAAATCAAGTATATTTTCTAGAATTATTTTTAAAAAGTCCTTCTACATTGAGAGAGAAATAATGCCTTCTCCCTTGACCCCCAGCTTCCTGTAAGTTTCAGCTACATAAAACAGTTTAATGTTTTCATGTGTTTCACGTGTAGATCATCCAGAACACTTACACAGCCTACCAAAAATCATTTTCTGCAATAAATGTATTAAAATACAGAGAATGTAAAATTATAGTTGTCCTCTAAGAAAGCTATTTCAAAGTGAAATATGCAGCATTCTAATAATTTCCTTACATTTTTTTCTGCCTAATAAGTTTCAGTCTTATAAGAATTATACCAAACATCATTTGAAATGTCATAAGACACCAAGCAATTATAGGTCTGATTATTTTTTTTTAAAGTACCAATTTAGAACTCAAATCTGTGCTTTCTTGGTTTATTTTCAAATTCATCTCGGTAATTTACCACAGTTCTTTCCAAACCTGGCCTCTAGTTAATAAGGCTTCTACACATATGGTCTGACTTTCTAAAGGGCCTATTAGGGGAGAAAGAAAAAAAAAAGAGAAAAAGGAAAAGAAAAGAAATTCCATTACTGTTTTCATGCTTTTTCATTGAACCATCACTGCATTCGCTTGCAATAACTCTAAAGGAGGATTATAAAAGTGCTTTCCCAGAATGTGTACTAAAAGGAAAGGAGCTCCAAACCTGGAGAGTGTCTGAAAGGGGCCTCTTGTGAAGTGAATTCTCCCATGCAGCCCTTTGAAACCCTTTGCCTGGTCGAGCTGCTGGGCCTCCACATACAATTAGCTATTACTGCAGCTTATCCCAAATACTTTCACCAGCCCATCACAGCAGTGATTAGGAAAACCCTTATTGCATGTCTGTAATGGATCCATTAGTAGGATCCTACTTCACCTCAGAACAAGTTGAAACAATTTTCACTTTCTTAACACATCTTCACTGCATGTGGGCTTTTGAAGAGCCACATGTTAGCTACTTCTCTGCTCTCCACCATAACGATTCTTTCCAGATATCCAGGCTTTAGTGATCACAGTTTTATTTTGCAGTCCTGCTTTGACAAATATGAAGTGTTTTCAGCTTGTTAACAGTGTGCATGTACAGCAAAGCTCTGTTAAAAATCATTAATTTTATACTCTAGGAGAAGTAAAAATAAAGCAAACTACCATCTGTACTCTTCACTGTTAGACAACATTTGTTATCCTCCTATTGATGCAATTTCAAACTGGCTGGCCAAGAACAACATTATGGAGAGGCATACAGGGGAGATGGAATTAGCTGCAATGTGGGGTGGAAGTCTTTTTGTTCCCAAGACAGCAATGCAGCAAGCCTCTATTTCTCTGCATATGATCCCAAGTACATCATCCCCTCTGATAGCATTTATCTTTATGAGCATGTCCCAACCACCCCATTACTGGTATTTTACTTGAACATCATAACTGCATATCACCATCTACCCATACTATGGAAAATCCCAAATCTTTTTATCCACTTATTCATGCAAGGGAATAAAGTGAAGGAAGACAGGAAACACTGTCATATATCCAAGTAGCCCTAAAGACCATCCATGAATTAAACTATAAAGGGAACAAGGCCCCTGCACTTTTTGAACCAAAAAGTTAAGGAATGCCACAATACACCTTAAGCCACATTACTTCAGGGAAGAAAAAAAATAAAGCTGCACAGTTTGACAATTGCACTGCATCTAAAAAGCAGAACTGGAAAATCCACAGAGGCTGAAGAAGTGCCAAGGGAAACAGTGGAATTTGCTAGAAGCTTTGAATTGCAAATGCAAGGGGAAATCCTCTTCTGGAAAATATATTCAAACTCTATATACAGAAGAAATATGATACCTTTCTCTCCCTTTTCACCTTTTGTCTTTCAACCTTTTTTTTCCTGTCTCACTACTTCACTTTTCCTTATCTTTTTTTTCCCCGCCTTTATTAGCTATACTTTGTGACTGCTGTTACCTTCTTACAGAGACAAGAAATCCCAATATTTATTCTGCAGACTATCTTAAAGAAAGGGCTCCAGTTTTTCCCAGTGCACAAGGCAAGCCCCACAAGACCATCCATGTTAGCAGTTCTTCCCTCATATTCAGATCTCTGGTGGTTTTATTCGCCCAGTGCACGAGGCTCCATCTGTTTCTTCCCCAGGTCATCCATCTCACCCCTGCAGGGGAAGGGGCACCCACAGAACTCTACAGCACAGAGCAGCACTGCTGGAGCACCCCACCACCATCCCCTCTTTGCTCCCCAACCCTAAGTGCCAGACACAGGTGGTTGGAAAACTCCTGGGATGAGAGACAACCTGCAGTACAATCCCCAAAAACCCAGGTTCAAGTTATGACCATAGATATAAATAAATGACGAATGAACCACTTATTTAGCTTAACATCTAGAGCTAATCCCACTGTCCAGCAGAACTGAAAATCAAACAGCAGACAGGGTTCTTTCCTCAGCAAGGAGGTAGCATGCACCAAGTGCCATGCTAAGCTCACTGTTTTAGCAATTAGGGTCTGATCCTGAACCTGAGTCAGTCACTGATAGCCTTCAGGTTAACAAAACTGATGCAAAAGTCCTGGGATCACAACCAGGCATTCCAAAATTGCAATCCAACACAATTGCACGTGTTTTCCATTTATGTCTAATGTCACCTTTTCACTGTGAAAACTAATTTGCAGGCTGTGGCCATGCTTAGGAAAGGAGGAGCAGCAGAGCTTTTACTGCTGCATTTACACAACAAGCAGATCAGTTGACCAAGCATTTTGTGAGCTATATTGCTCTTGTAGGTACACAATTCATTAAATCCTATCACAGTATCATTTCCCCTTGGAATGAGAAGTTCTACACAAAACTTCAGTTCTGTGAGTTTAAACCAAGTAAGTGGTACAGAATTTGGCACGTGTCTTCTCACGAAATCAGAGTAGAAATGCCACACACTCCGATATCAGTAACTGGCAGGCTGCTTCTGGGAGATAGCAAAGGTTTTCCAAATTACAATATATAACCAGAAAGGCACCCAAAACTCTGCCTTCCTTTGCCCAAGCACATTAAGCAATTCAAAAAAACCCAAGCCAACAACCAAAAACAAAACAGAATTTCGATTTTGCCTTAGCAATTGGATCTAGATATCTGAAAAAATACTCAAGAGTTATATCACATACAAAACTGGTGGACAACTCACAGGTCGTAGCAGTAAAACCTGGATTAATTAGACATTATTGTTTGGCTTTTAGATCAGAAGAACCAAGATATAACTGTATCTGCTGATAACAAAGTCACCTCCAGGTGGTTGATAAAGCTGTTCCTTTTGCTTTCTTAAAGTCTTTATACTATAGGCACAATAGGATTTTTAGTATGGTAGAAATGGAGAACTAGGACCACAGTAGTATTAATTTCCTCCTTTCCTTCCTGAAAATCATCATTTCCTTGTTTTTAAGGGAGAAATATGGTTACAGAAAATATATTTTTACACTGTTAGGGTGAAGAATTACAAAGAGACTCATCTCTACAATTGCTTACTGGTCAGTATCAGTTTGTAAACTAGAGAAGAAATTACTTTCCAGAGTAACCAGACGCATGGCCACCTTCTCAGATCATTACCCATACATAGTTTTTCTAAGCAAATATGCTCTTTGATCACAGAGTTTCCACAGCAAAGGAGTTTTAAATTTCAAGAGAATGCTCACAGCTCTCTTTATATCATATTTTGGGCACAAATGCCACAAGTCCTTTTATCTCCATAGCTCAAGGATTCACCCTTCCCAGAGCAAAAAAAGATTCATTCAATGTACCAAAGAGCAGAGAGCTGCAGGCAGTACCCCACTACAGACCTCACTCATCCTTTAGCTCCCATCTAGACTGAGAAGGGGCAGAGACCACACCAACCCCACTCCTTCCATCTTTAGCACAGAAATACCTGGTGAGCAGCAGGGTTGAGCCTCTCCTTCTGCAGCAGCCACGTTCTCCCAAAGCGCCTAGCAGGAGTTAAATAGTTCAGGCTGTGTCAAATTGCTCTCTGCACCACCTGCTCCCCATGAGCAATCAAGAAGTGCCTCACCTGTGTGTGAGGGTCAGCGTGGAAGTAGGTATGGGCTATGATAACCTTTCCTCACTTCTATGAGGATTACACCAACCCCAAAATTAATTTAATCGTTTTATATTCAGTTGCACTTTCATCCAAAGATCTTAAAGCGGTTCTCAAACATCAATTAATTAACCTCCAGGTGCCCCCTGGGAGGTGTGCACAGGTAGGTAGAGGAGCAGTTTCACATGGGAATTACAAGCGGCACGAGGGAGGAGCTGGGAAGCAGCACAGCCTCCTCCTCCTCCCCACACCTGTGCATAGCCCTGCAGCACCACTGCATACAGACAGTTTCTAGAAGACAGAAGCAGACACTGAGAGGTCACACATCATAAAACACACATGTGGAAAAGTGCAAAGCAGGTCATAGTGTGTTGGGGATGCAACACTAAGAAAAAAGAATAAGCCAGCTCCATGCTTTAACTTTCTCTGTGCTGCTGCTGAGAAGTGTGAAAATCAGACTTTGCATTTCTGCGAACCACTCTGTTCTTGGTTTCCCCACCTCTAAGTAAGATTTCCATTTTGTGAAGCAGTGGATTCCTGAGATCAACAGGTATCTGTGTGCCAAATTCTCACAGGCAAAGTATGCATCTTTGTGGGGTAGACTGAATGGCATCTTTTAAGAAAGCTTGAACTGTGCAGCATAGCACCAAAAGACTTTAGGATGAGCATAATGCAGCCAAGTGAAACTACAGGGGTAGGGCACGTTAAGATGGGGATTAAGATGACACCTGGGCTGATCTAACAATTCACTGCTGCCAAAAAGGTTAACCCTGCCCCTCTCTGCCCAGCAGCATGGCCCAGTCCCCTCCCAGCACTCAGCCCTGGGCTTGTGTCAGCCCAGAGAGCAGTGCGGCTGTCTCAGCTTGCAGCCAGCCATCCTCCCACCTTGCTGTGCCAGTTTTAACTGCAGTGCCCTGCTCAGGGCCTGGGCCATTCAGTGAAACAGCCTCAAACTCCTCTGGCCTTCTGAGATATACTCGTTAGGTAGTACAGGATAATTACCAGTTGTCAAGATAATTGTCATTATGTACCCTAGAAAATTTCTATCTTTTCTGCATTTGCCATTTCTCTGCACATACCCAGATGTAACTTGTATACAATGTCTCTTTTTGGCTTGCCATCACATGGGGCAGGATGCAGGTGTGGGAAGGGATTTCAAACCAGTCTTTCTCTTGCTGAGGTGCACCCCAGTTTTTATTTTGTGTGTGTGTCTCCCTCAGCAGGCTGACTACACTAGGCTACATTGAGTGGCAGACCGTGGAGCAAATGCAACGCCATACACGGTGCTGCTGTGCTGTAGAAACTTCATTTCACTTTGGTTGTTCTTGTGCACCACTGTAAATGATGGGAGATGCAGAGTCCAGGAGTCCCAACGCTCAGACTGCATAGTTCTGTGTTTTCCTCAGATTTCCCCTTTCAGAAGGTAGTTCACTTGGACAAAGAGGTGTCTTTGTCTCACCCTCGATTATGAAATTCAAATGACAGCCCTTTGCCTTAGGTGCTGCTTCTGCTTTTCCTCTCTGCTTCTTTCATTTCTCCTCCCTGCTGCTACACTGGAGTGAATAATGCATTTTTTAGCTAATTTCCGTGGATTAGGCTTCCAATTAATTCAAGCCAATTTTACAGACTGCCAATTCAGGTTGCTAAAATTCAGTTGGAGTTATTGGGGTAGGGTGAGGGGGTTTCCCATAAATTTTTTCCAGATTAACTACAAGAATTCAGTGGAAACAAATTAGTCATTTTTACACGTGAGTGTATACCATCAGTATCTGCAGGATTTGTTTCAGCCCTAACTGAAAGCACAAATTACACTCTTCCTTTCTAAAAGGCCCAAACATGGTTTCACACCAACTGACAGTGGTAGTAATTAATGTGAAGGATCCCTGGGGTCTTTTAACCTCCTTTCTTAGCTTTTGATGGCTGAGACAGCCACAACCTGTGTGCCATTTAACCATCTATAAAACTGAGGGGGGAAAAGCATTTAAACACGACATTGAGTTTAAAGAAAACTCTCTAATGAGCTCTAGATAAAGCAGAGGGGTTTTTACTGTGGATTTTAAGAAACACTTTTTTCCCCTCAATTGTTCTCCCTAGGGCAGAGCATTTCTGTCTCCTTGTAGGCAGATGAAATCCAGGAACGGCTCCCACAAAATCCAGGAGCACTGATTATGTCAACCAGGATTGCACAGTAAAAATCTGCTGTAGGACCATTTTACCCATTTCATCACCTTGGTTCAGTTTGCCCTGTCTCTATTCAGATGTAAAATTGTGACAACTGTTTTTCCTTTGCTTCTTTCTTTGCTGCAGATTTGCCAGCTACTCCAGGGTGGTTCAGAATTATTAGCTCATTCAAATAATGCAGCTTTATGACACTTTATGACCCTTTACTTAAATCAGCTAATCCCTGAGAGAGACAGCAGGGGCCATCAGTTGGACCTGGGGTTGGGAGCTAAATTTTGCCACCAAACTCTGATACTGGACGAATCAGTCAACCTTCTCAACCCTAGACCTCTGGGTAATACCTCAGAAAGGCAGCATCCCCCTGGCAAAGCACTTCAATATCCTCTAATGATGGAGCTTGTTCTAAGTGTAGAAGATATTAAAGGACCAGGGAGAATTAGCTTTTCATTTGATTTCCTGTTCAGCAATTGCAAGCTAACAGCATAGGAGCTGCTCCTTGTTAAATATTCCAATACTTTGTACAGTAAATTACGAAATAACCTTTCTAAAATACATAAAGAGAGGCTGCAGATGCAAAGAGAAGCCCTCATATGCTTGGGTTAAGGCTGCCAGTACCCAAGCTCTGCCAGACAGGCTCCTGAGAAGGCAACCAGCAGCTGAGCCCTGCGCTGTGTCCACCTCCAGAGCCACGCAGCAGGAGCAGATCAGTTCTTCTTGGAACGCACATTTTGGCAGAAGCTGCCAAAGGAAGCGGGATGCACTCGGACACGAGGCCGAGCCTCAGGCGGCAGGGGTGTCTCTCCAAGGAGTCCCACAAAGGGCAGGAGGGGCAGCAGAAAGCAAACAGCCAGGCACGGTGGTGTCTCAGGCTGCCACCCGAATTGTCCAGCAGAGCCCTGGGCTCCCCCCTTGAGACTCTGCTCATGCAGGACCAGACCAGCAGATGAAATTCTCCTCCCCAGGAAGTGGGGGAGCTGCTTCGGATGGAGCAAGAGCATGCATTCACACTCCACTTCTCCCCACGCTTGTCAGGTATCTGAAATTCTTGCTTTGGGCTGGAAGCAGGAGCAGAGCACAAGAATCTTTTAACATACAGCAAAATTTCAACCTAATGAGAACAGTGAAGCAGTTAGGACCTGAGCTTTATTCCTTTTATTTATCTAATGCTCTGATTTACTAAAACTGCTTTATGGAAAATTTTGACACAGCCTTACCCTGGTGAAGATTAAAATTTAAGATCTGACGTCTGAAATTAATTAAACATATGAGAAACAGAAAGTGAATAAATCGCTTTTCCTATTTTTGGGGTTTAGCAAAAAAAGAAATCAGGAAAAAATTCATCTGAAATGGAAGTTTCTGGCTGTTTGGAAGTATTAAAAAATAACAAACAAAACGACCAAAACCAAATCAAAACAAAGGTCAGCTACATCTTTCAACCCAAGGTGAAATATTTTGCAATATATTCTGAATGTTTCCATCTATAAAATATTTTTATGTGTTAAAATGTTGTCCTAATTCTAACTTTTGGCTGAAATAATTCTCCAAATTTAACCTTTTTTATAATATTTCAATCTTTTTATTTCCCAACAAAGTCACTTTATTCAAAAAACTTTTATCCAGAGAGGACTGAACTGGAATTTCATTTTCAAGCGTTTACCATAAGGATTTAAACCAGTAGCTGCTTCTTGGGACAGCTACACACCATGCCTGGGATGTAGACATTTAGTTCAGGAGACAAGACTGAATTTATTCTGAAGAAAAATCTCCAAAGAACATATTGTGTGGATGCAGAAGCCTCAGCACCAACTTCTTTAGTCAACTGATCTGCAACTACTGTACTGATTTATGTCTTAATGTAGCCATAGCATGGGACATCTCATGGTGAACATCAGAAAATACTATCAAATCACAACCAGTTCCTGAAATTAAAAGCAATAAAAGAAAGCCATTTACAAGATGAATTGAAAGAAAACAGGAAGGACACAGCAGAAAGCTCGTGAAATCACTGAACTTGCATTTCTTGACAATAGTTTCTTGGTCAAGGCAGGAAGTGATATCTGCTGTGTTAGTACAGAGACATCCCAGTCTCTTTTAGGTGATATCAGATAATATTTTCATAAAAAACCACCTTGCAGCAAACAGATCAACAAGAGTTTTACTTGGTAGAGAGATTGCAAAACCAAATACTGTGTCTAAGACAGAAAATGCCAGCACTCTAATGGGAAAGTATTATTTTCCTATAAATGCTTTTTTAAGAGTTAACAGAGTAACTATGAATTGAGCTTAGGATTTTTAATATGACCTCACATAGTAGGGTCTTGGCCTGGAAAAAACTCTGATGTCATACGCAAACTATTCATTACAAATCCACTAATTGAAAACTGAACAAAATCCTTTGGAGCCATGTGCTAATGATGTCAACATTTCTGTAAGCAAAGAAAAGTAAAGATGAAAAGAAGTTGTCATTCAGCTCCAAGCCACAACATTTCTATCACAGCCCAGTCTAACACAAGTGGAAGACCATGTTTTTAAGATATTAGAGAAGTTTGCAGAAGTCTGCGCAATTATCAGCTGAAATCCTGATATAAATGTGAGATCAAATGGATGAGACAGCATAGACATTTTAGCTACATCCAAAATTTTCGGTCTGGACCTAATGAGAAACACCATGGTAGGTCTTGCTGTAACGCAGCCCTGACGCTCACGGGTGGTGGCCTGGGACCCCCCAGGACATCAGTGGTGAGCAGAGTGCAGCAGTCAGGCTGTAGAGAAAGCAGTCTCTGACAGTTCAGAAATCCAAGGAGTTTGATTGTGGCTCAGCACGCAAATCATGAAAGCCTCGTACTGCTAAATACCTAAACCTCATTTTCTGCAACACGTAAAAACTGACCACGGTTTCACAGCACGGGGCAGGTTGGAAGGGCCCACGGTGGGTCACCTGCTCCAACCTTCCTGCGCACAAGAGAAAAAGCTGCCACTTGAGGACACTTCTCTTTACTATTTCACAGCCTGTGGAGCTGTGGAATAAAAGGGCTGGAAGCCATGTAAGTGTTGAAAATCCACAACAGTTCTTTTATTTTGGTAGATCTCACCTCTTGTCATTGGTAAATGAAAGAGTCAAAACCAATACCATAAGATAGAAATAGAGAATGTTTAAAACTAAGTTAGAATTTAAGAGATTTTCTCATTAAAGCTAATTTTTTTTTTTTATTTGGAAACTTCTAAGAAGTGGTCCACAGGTAGATAAAAAGCTGTCTCAATCATAAGGTTTTTTTTTCTTCGTTCAGGGTAAGTTAAGCATCTGGTCCCTCATGGTGACCCATCTATTTGAAAAGAAGACAGCACCAGGCCTAGATATCACTTAAGCATTATTTTAAGAATTTCAGTACTGAACAAGCTCAGACAAATCTCAGACACAGGGATGATCTCCCTCAGAGTTTTACTGCTTCAGAAGAAAATTTCTCAGGTATCAAAAAAAGACGTTTTGTGAAATTTAAAGGAAACAACCCTCAGAAATGTTGAGGGAAGCAAAAATCTCCCTATCTCAAGATTTGATCTGACCCTGAGTCAAAGCCTGGCTTTGTCAAGCAGCTGTCATTACTTCAGCCATTAGTAAGAAGGTAACCTTCCACAAAATTCTGTGCAAATCAAAATTAAACATAACCCTTCATTCCCTGGGGAGCAGATAGGTCTGTGCTGTGAGGTGGCTCACTAATTTTTTATATTCATTAAGCCTGTAGGTCAATACCAAGCAATTATATAATTTGTATATTGATTTTTGTAGCTACTTTGTGCCATTTCAAATGGAAGCCAGGCTTTTCTCCTGTTGTGCCTAATAAAACATTAAAATGCAACTGTTTAAGGCCAATGACCAAAGAGAGATTTGGGGTGGGGGGGAGAGAAGAGGAAAGTAGAAAAGGTACCTCCAGAAGGATTATAAAAAAAGGAATTTAATGAGTTTTGCAGTTCTGTGTGCCAGGGCCAGAAGATTTTATGGCTTCCTGTGAGTGTCACCTTCCAGAGCCCCATAATTCTCCAAGGGTGTACTGGAGGAAACTCCAGTTTGGGATGGCCGGAAGGAGTATTTCAGCTAAGGCTTTAATATTAGCTACAAGAAACTTGGGTTCTTGCCTATGTGTTTATGAAAACATGAGCAAGTGGTCTTGAGAGTATTCCAAGTTCAAGTTTATTTACTTTACTGATCAGAATTAGATGTGCAGAGAATGGTTCTCGCACGATAGGGGTGGGGCCATGGTCTTATAAAGCAGAACAGCTTTTTAGCATTTACAGTTCAAACATGAGGGCTGAACCCATAACAAACCTCTCCAAATTCCTAAAAACAACTTTTGTAGCATTCCAAATCTCCAGCTCATGGTCTCACCTTAAGTAATTGATCAATACTAAACCATGAAGTCTCCAATTATTCTAAATACACTTTGTTCTTGACAAGGTGCAATGTATCATGTGAGGATTACAGGCTTTTCATGTTAAGAAACTGCAAACTTCTGAGATTTCAATATTTATCATTCTAACTGGGCATAGAGATAGACCAGAGTTGGGGGCTGGGTAACACTGTTCTGAAAAACCTGAGTAGTCAGCGGTGACTGTGGTGGGTGTTTGTCCCTGGAGACAATTTAACACAGCATTTTGGGCAGACTGTTTAAACAATGAAAAGCAGAGGAGAAGAGACTTTTTAAGGAATTTCTAGCAGGAAACTCTACTTAGGACTACATCTCATGACCTAGTTCACAACTGAAGAGATGTGAGATGTTGATGAAACCTTTGTAACCATGAAAAAAAATTTAAAATACTGGAGTAAGATGTATTGTCTGAATGACTGGGATCATGGTTTTCATGCAGCTTTCCAAGGTTTTAGGAAAACAATTGTGTCAATCTCCTTCTTGTGTGGAAGGAAACATCAATTCATTTCCCTCTGTCTGACAGATAATCAGTAAGATGAGAAGATCCTATATGTTACAACTGATAGGCTGCAAATGATAGAGTGTGCCTTTACGCTAGACAAGTATACAAAGGGTAGCATTAAAAATTGTTAAAAGTAAAGGTGATAGTATTAACCAGGAGACAAGGACATGGAAGCTCTGACAGAAAGAACTGCATTCTTGAAAATGTGAGTTCAGTGTGAGATATGAAGGTGAGACGTCTGGAGAAAATCTCACATCTTTCTGAAGAGGGAGGGTTCTGATGAAAAATTAATATCTCGCTGATGCAGATCCTAAGAGATACTAATTCTGGCCTTGTTTTAAAACCAGAAGGTTAAAGCTTAAAAATTAGAGAATTTTCCAGAAGATATGGACCTGAAAAAGTAAAGCCAGTTAAAATTCTCACTTATTTATACATTTTACTTATTTCTTATGGTACGTTCGTACATTTCACTAGCCTCATAAACTTGAGGGAAAGGTGCAATTTTATTGTAATGATATGAATGACTTCCTTTGATTTGGAAATACGTGTATTGCACACAACCCATCAGTCAGTAACATTAGGAAGGTGGAGCGTGTTCCAGAGGTGGTAGGAATAAATTGTTACCTGCAGTTGCCCTGGTAACTCCTAATTTGTTACTGCATAACAGATTTGTGTTTAAATAGCCATAAAACTTTCCTTGAGGCTGCTACGAAAACATACAAATGTCATTTCCTTTTACTTTTCAAACGGCATACACGTACATTTGTGTATATATGGACACATTTAATAGGAAAGAAGCTTTCCCAGCTGAATTTTACCTTTCTTACAGCTATGTAGCTTCAGCATGGAAAGAAAGCCTCTTCTCCAGGCAAAGGAAAGAAGTCCTCGTTGCTCTGGAAGAGAAGTCCTCCAGAACGGGCAGTTCTCCTCTTCAAACACCAGCTTTGTAATAAGAGTTTTTAAAATACCACTTTATTGGTCTCCATTAGATGTTAGGAAGAAAATATAAAGCAAATGTAAGATTTTTTAATCTTATTTCTCCCAATTCTGATAGAAAACCAGAATGATTCAACACAGCTATTAAATGAAGTAAATGGTTTGATACTTATCACTCACTGACAGTGAATAAGACTTTTTTAAACATTTGTTTCATGGTTTAAAATAAACAGGAACAGATAAGACTAATTTAAAATACATATACACCTCCTTATTAAAAAAAAAAAATCCATCACCTTTAAAGTTGCTTCTTTCAATGCTTCTTAACAGAAAAACCCAAAACCGAGAAAATGTTTTCATCAAATTTAACAAATAAAAAAGAACCCAATTTTAATCCAGTGACAATCTCAAAGTCTAACAATGAGGTAAAGCATCCATAATTCTATTTAACTCTGCTTGATGTGAAGGTTTTATTTTGTGATCATTTTAGTGCATAAACCCTGATGAATAATGGAATTTTAGAAAAAGAACCCCTATTGAGTCAAGCTTCATTGACATCTGACTGGTAGTCTAAGAGCCTGCAGAGAGGGTCCAAAGCAATGCATCACAGCCTCCCAGCAGGTCATTAAGGCATTACCCAATTAGAAAGCAAGGCTACGGAGCGACATTGTTCACAGCAGAGCAAACATAATTGATTTTTATTTCAACAGGGGGGAGAACCTCCTTACTAAAGAGCTTTAGCATAATTTCTTATTTAGGAGAGGTTTAAAGAGATTTGTGCTGGAGTATTTAATTCCAAACCCTGGGACAGTCTCTGGCAATGTGTATAAATTAAGGGGCAGTTGACTTCACTCATTCATATTCAAAGTAGAGACTCGCTTGTTGCTCAAAAGTAGCATGAAGGTTTCTGAGCACTGGCATCCAACACCAGCTGTGCAGGGGCACAGTGCTTGGACCCTCCAAACCTTTAGACAGTTCATGTAGCTATCAGCAAGCCAGCTTCCTGCTTTAAGGCTCCTCTCCGAGGCACTTTAACATGCTAATACACTGTATGTCGTCCGCAGCTCTTTAAGAGCACCATGCAGATGGAATTTGCTCCCAAGACATCTTCATCACCCTCGAGCCCCTTCTCCTCTTATTGTTTCCCCACTGGTTATTTTTAATCCCACTGTTCATGGGCACCGCTGGGTGGGAATGTTCAGTGACAGCCTGTAGCAAGAAAGGCTCCTAATGAACAACAGCTTGGATTTTCCCAATTTACAGTATTACAGTAACGCAGGGGGAGCTGTTAGCCCTGTTATCTCCCATCTCCTTTATATGTGAATAACGTGATGCCTTTTTTCATTGCAAGCCATGCAAGCTAAAAAATCCAAAATGGTCCTTTTGCAAGTACCACACACCATCTTTGAAAGCAATCAAACCATAAATTCTACAAAGAATGTTTGTTTTAATTTATTAACACTCAGTGCTTCAACGGCAACAAATAACTTTTCAGGAGAGGTGGTTTTTTTTCTATTCTTTGCATTTAAGGTCCACTGGAGAACAGATAGCTGGAAAATGTGATAAAATCCTCACTTTTTACGAGACCCAAAGCAACACAACTGAAATTCTTACTGGAAATATTTGTAGATTACTATCTCCAAACTAGGTATACAGTACACTTGAAAAAAATTGTTTTCCTCTATTAGTTTTACTTCAGTGTGCCAAATGAAACACTTAAAAAAATTTAAAGGCCTTCTTAGCTGCAATGGCAAAAGTCCATTCCCAGCTTCGTACTCTGGGTCTGTACCTAAGAATCATGTGACTCATCAGTCTCTAATGTTCTATTTTCCAGCATGTTTCTGACAAAAATAATCATTTTCAACTTGACTTATGCCTTAAAAACCCTTTTTAAAAATTCTTATTTAACGAAAAACAGGGAAAAATTTTACATGGCACTTAAACTTCAAAGTCTGCCAGCACTACAGTGACAATTTTATTCCACTTGGTTGTTCACAAGCCTACTTCTCTGTCTTGTGTAAGCACTCTCCTGAAATACAAGGAAAGCAAAGATATGGAGTAAATAATTTTTATAAACACTTATGCACTCAGATATATCACAAACCTAGCAGCAGCAAGGGCAATTTAGCAGTTGTTTGTCTTACCATGGCACTTAGGAGCCCCAGGCACAGATTGCTACCCCTTAGTGTTAGTCACGACGCCAACACACATCAAAGCAGCAAGCCCTGACCTGAAAAATCCTTCTGTAAAAATTTATGCCCAGGACCAGCTGTTTATGAGTTTATCCATATATTCTCAATTCTGTTCCCCTTTTTTAATGTTAGGATCAAAATCAATTTTTCCTGTTGTGCAGATCAACACAAGTATCAAATTTCAGTAGCAGCAGCCATGTATTTACTGTGCACTGCTGCTTAGTCATGTACCAGCAGGGTTAGGAGGTTTTTCTGGGGGCTGCCAAGGCACACCCAGTGCCCATTTCACAAAAGACCAGCACTCTCTCTTCCTCCTGAGTTCAGGAGGACTGTGGCTAGAATCTTCTTCCACAGACACTTCACCACAGATAAATTTACTGTCAGCTGGCAGCCAGTTATTCAAATCCACCCATACTTAACTGACTAAAGATCCATTGCTTCCACCACATCAATGTCTGAAAAAAACTTTTAAACTAATTGTGACAAAACCATCAATGCATGAAGCAGAGTGGTCATTTTTGTCAGTTACTACTATAGACAAACCGCCTATACCCCAAACTCTTTCACCTGCAGCGATTCCTGGGAAATTATCTTTACTCACAAAGAAATTCCCACCAATAGACTTGATAAAAAGCTGCAAAAAGCCATCATGAAACACATGCTTTCTAAGAAATTATCTAGATCCACAAACAGAAAAAAGTGGCTTAGGATTAAGCTGATCCTCACTTTGAAAACAAATCATCTGAGCCAGTGGTTCGCTACCCTTCTCCATTTGTGAACATCTAAATGTTTTCTAGCTGTAACACAGGCCCAGTGCCACACAGCAATAATAACCTCTCTCTTTCTTAGGCTTGTTATAACTGTTGTGTATGTCTTGAAAATAGTCACTGATGACAAGGGGTTTTTAGCCCCAAGCTGGGCTATCACCACTCAGGTAGTATATTTGAAGTAGGGAAAGATATTGGCCAAATATCTTGAAAGCATGTTGGAGTAAGTTAAAAGCTTTGAAGTGTCTGAATTCCTCACACACAGCCATGCCTTTCCTCTGCACAGGCTGCACAACTGCAGCAACAAACCTTCAGGGGTGCACTGTGCCGCCAGGAAGTGCGGAAGAACGGGATCACGTGCTGAAAGCCAGACCAGGGCACAGGAAAATGCCCTTTCCAGCTTTGAGAAGGATAAGTGGAATGGTTTACATCTGGAATTAATAGGTGTCTTGACTTAATGAAAATAGGCAATGCATGTTTTGCATGCTAGGTCAGGGTGTTTTGATTGTAATGAGGAAATAAAGTGTAGAATACACTGTACATGGCCATGTTCTCCCACAGGTGTGTGATGTGTGGGCTGGAGAAAATGGGCTAATTTTAGAACTTTCACCTTGTTAAATGTTCCTGGAGTTTAACTTTGTAATAGGAGACATGCTGATATTACAGTCCTTGAGCATTCCTCACCAATGAGAAAACAGAGGGAAATGGTCTGAAAATTCAGTGCTTAAAATGATAACTATAAATTATACTGTAACTTCAGTCCTTTAAAAATGCTTATTTTACTGGAGGATGTTGAGCAAGGCTGTGTTTTTCTCCAAGGAAGAAATGCTGCAGTTCACCACAGTAAATCTGCATACTGGCACTTATGTACACGAATAACCATTATTTAGTCTATAAAATCCTCTCTAATATTCAGTAAATTGTGTGGTTTTGAGTTCTTAAAAAGAAATCTTGGAAAGCTATTCAAATTATTTGATTTCACATTTTACATAGTATCCTATAGTTCACCTCCTGTAACCTTCATTTATGTGCTCGGTGGCTAACTGCATGTTCAGTGCTGAACATGAATGCACACTGTATGTAGTATGTTTGCATCTATACTAATTGGGAGACTAATTTTCAGAGAGAAAAGAGCATGAAGAGTCACTTGAACATAACAAAGCTGTAAGGACATAAATAACGGGGCAACACGGGAAATATCTCCTAAAGAGAAGCTTAGTTTTTCTTCAGTGTCCTTCAAAACACAAACCAAAATATCAAATGAACCAGCAAGGTAATTGACACAAAAAATTAATGTCACCAGGTTTCAGGTCATGAGCCTTATTGATCTTATGTAGACCAACTCAGTGGTTTGGGTTCAAGCATTTATCCAGCCCTGTGACACCTGTGATCACAGATAACGGTGAAAAGATGCTCAGAGGTTCATTTATCTCTTCAGTGTTTCATGGCTAAAATCTTGATGCTGAACTGCTCAAACTCCACAGACTTAGGAGACGCAAAGTGTCCCATAGTTTTATACAGAGCAAGAGGCACAAAGCAGCATTGGCTATTTAACTCCGCGTTAAGGAAGGGTGCCGATAACGAGGTGCAGTCACACAATACGAGCAGTAATAAAGTGGAAAAGCACTCTTTTCTTTAGCTCAGTACAGTAGAATCAAAGAAGGGATATGTGTCACCAAGGAGCACTTCTGATCACGCAGTCAAGTCCCTTTAAATGGCACAATGAGCTCTGTCCTGCAGCCTCATGGCAAGCAGATGGCACAGTAATGACCCAGGGCCCGCCAGCGTTTGAACCTGCGGTGCCATGTCCAAAGTTCACTGGTGTCAAGGCACATCTGTCATGTGCCCTGACATTAAACGAGGTCCATAAAAAACATCAAGCATGAAAGTGCTCAGGAGTCAGACGGGGCCTTTCCTGTGAATGAAGATAGTCAAGAACATATTTGCCTGAAATCATTTCAAGCCTGAGGAGTTCATGGAAAAAGGCCAGACTTTACCAAAGCGTTTGTCAGAAAATGGTGTGCACCACTCTGAGCATCTATCTCAATCATATATTACACATTATAGAGCATTTTATCTAAAAGAAGAAGAGGGAGAAAGCAAGACAGAAAACATATTTTTTCCAGATTTCTGACTCTTGCTAATTTTTCGTATTACAGTTTTGCAACTTTTCCTTTCATATGGTTACATGAACTGTATAAATTATATAAACATGTTAATAATTTACCACTGTAAAGAGATGGTCATAAACAACCATTTTGATTTGTACAACATTTTTTATTTTATGCTTTCCGTGAGCCCCTAGAAGTTTCAGGAATACACACGGAACAAGATTTGGGGGGGAATAAATTTTAACAAACTAAGAACTGTGAAAAATGTTACACATTTTTTAACTTCTAAGACCAGGGAGCAAGTTATGCCCATCTAATGAGAAATACACCATGTCCCTGAGAGGTTTCTCATTTACACCCCAAGAAGTGTTGAAAAAACATCTTTAATCTATAAATACCTACAAAGTCATTCAGGAAACTTGCTACTGTGTCCAGGCAATTTACTGAAACTCATATATTTCAATAAATTATTCATCGGAATTTATTTTCCATAGCTGAGTATCACACATAAATTACTGATAAATGCTAGTGAAATCTGACAGCTGAAAACATCTGTCCTCTCATGCTTATACATCTTAATTTTCTTTCAGTTTGCCTTTATTTCTCAAAATTAACTATGCCAAATGGTTTAAGGATTCAGTGTATTTGATTGATGTCATACAAACCAGAGCTGCATGGCGCACCATACACTTAGAAAGGATACAGAGCATCGTTCCCAAGGCTGGAATTGTCTCACTAAGAACACCAGCTTTTTATGCCTATGGCTAATGAATTTATCTTCTGAAATAAATGTATCTTTTGGACTTGGATCAATGCATGCCTTAATTAAAACCATGTCTCTGTAGAAGCGTCTAACAAGAACACATGAAGGCCCTATTTAAATTGGAAGAGAACAGTATAAACCAGTATGGCTTTTAAAACTAACTGCTTCCAGGTGCAGAGAGAGTGGAAGTTTAGTGCTGTTTCCAACTTGATGCTTGGATGCCTTTGTTCTTGAAAGTGTAAGGTTTCTCTCATTCTCAGTTTTATGACTGCAGGTTTCTATGTTGCATAACACCCTATAATAGAGCACCAAAGGGCTTAGTTTTATTGTTTTGTTTCACTTTATTGACTGCATGTTTTATTCAGCTAATATGTGCCATGGAGGCAGGCAGTAACATCTCAATTACAACGCCAGGGCTCTTCCTTCTCTGTAAATGACCAGCTTCAAGCTGCACTTTATTATATTCACATGCAGGTGCTAAAAGGCGAGGAAGGAGGGGCGAGGGAAGACAGAGTTGAAACAGACTTTTTAAAGCATTACAACTGGAAAGGCTTTTTTCCCAGGTAATCCTCTAAAGCTAAACACATTCCAGTATATGATATTTATGCTGTGGCAAGCCACCAAGCACCAGCAACTATTGCATAGCAATGGGTGTGAGAAAATTCAAATCTAAATAAAAACTCCTCCAGAGTTTGATCAGAGCTGGATCTGGCATTTCGCTTTACTCATTTCTACTATTGTGCATCCCTGTTGGAGAGCCAAAGAGACTTTGGCAATGCAACAAGTATACAAGCAAGAAATTGGCACTCCCTACAGCTTATTCAATGTCCTGAATATTAAAGCTTGTTTTACTAAGAAGGGGAATGCTGAACAGGATGACATTAGGAGTCTCCATGATTCCTTTTGTAATGCCACTGGATTTTTTCATTCCCACAAGATTCCCACAAGGGCAAAGAGACAGAACAGCTTAACATTAGAGACAGATAAAATCTTTTCCTGTTAATCAAAAGTATGCTGAGCTGGCAAGGCAATGGGTGGGAGGTTGAGGGAACAGAGGGGAGAACATGAGAAAAGAGTAATCTGGAACTTCATTTATAACAGAGAAACAAGGCGATTCTTTGCAGGTGGAGATGTAATTGAAGTGAGTCAAAAAATTCTCCCTTATTTTATCTGATGAACACAAACTCTAATAATGCAGCAGCATCAATTAGCACACGAGCCCAAGTCCTGCAAATGGACTTGAAAGCTTAATGTCTGTTTTTCTGGCCATTGATAAATAAGATACCAACAGATAGCAACAACTATCACAAAACACTGTCCCCAGAATCAGCAGACACTGAATACTGAATGCTGTAAGGAACAGTCCTTTGCCTTTCCATATGAAGTGCCTGTGAGCCAGGGATAGATTGGTCCCATGAAGGCAGATATTGTGGCATTTTGTAGCTTCAGACCAGGAAATAATCTTTACAGTGTTTCAGAGATTATTAATACTTTGCTTCAGTTGAATTGTGTATACTGCATTGTGAACCTTCTGGAAAATCATGATAATTTCAACTTGTGTTTATAAAGGGCTCGAATTTTCAATATCTAGCTCAGTTAAAGGCAACTGGAAACAGCTAGATGTATTCACAGTGATACTTCGGGCCAATTTGACGACAATAAGAAAGAATGATTTCTTTTTAGCCTAGTATAAAGGGTAGCTTATTGCACAGACCTTTCCCTGTCTTCAAAGGGCAAAAACCTGGCTCAGCTTTTCCACATTTCTCCCACATCCTGACTTTAGCACTAGAAGCAAAGCCATACAGCTCAGTCCAATGCCAACATTAATCCCCTACATAAGGCACTTGAAGACTGTTGCTCTACTCACTGACTACACCCAGTGAATTTCCTGGGTGGGGAAAGCCTTTGCAGACCAATCCTGCAAGGTGTGTGTGTTTCCTGCAAGGTGCTACCATCCTATGGTGACACCAGGTATCAACATTTGGGCTGACACCTTGTAGGAGCAGAGTATTCCCTGGTGTTTTCACCCTGGCTCACCAACCAGCCCAGGGTTGACCCTTAAGTCTGCAAAGAAACTAGATGGGAAACTTTTCTGACTCCTAACAGCTCCAATTTGTAATGTCATACTCAGTTTGAGAAATTTCCCACTTTCCAATTCCTTCTTTCTTTAGTTCATATGGAGTACTTGGACAAGTACCTGTGGTGGCAGCTCTGCCATCAAAAAACATCCAGCTTCAGGTGTAGAATAAGCTGCCTGACCCCCAGAAGGGACAATTAAAAATTGCTTTTAGCAGCAAGCAAAAAGCAACTCCTTCTTTTAAGATGTGAATTCCTAAATCTATCAGAGAAAAGCAAAAGGGAGCAGGCTATGGTCCTGATAGAAGCAGGCATGGGCCAGCAGCTGCTCCGGTGGTCCAGAGGCAGAATGTGCAGGATGAGCAGCCAGGAGAGGTGCAGCAGCACTGGGACCCAGCATGGGATGGGTCTCATCTCCCAAGCCCTGTCCAAGACAGCTGCATAGATCCCATTAGACTTTAGTATCATTTATGATTATTTATTAAGCACCGTCAGCAAGCCTGGGATTGTACGAGGGACAAAGAGAGAGAATCCCTTCCCAAAAATGGAAACAATCAGGCTCTGTGTGGGAACCTTGAAATCCACCCAAATTAAAAGGCTTCAGTCTCCAGGCTGTTAATTCAGCACATATCAGGAGCAATAAATTCACTTGGAAAAAGTTCCAGAAATCAGTGAAATTTTGGTCTCTGACAGTTTGCACTGAACCAGAAGTTAGAAGTTAAAGACCAAAAGGTAAATACACTTTACCTGCAATTCTCCACTTTCCATTTGAAATATATAAAATACAGTCAATACCTTAGATATCCTGATATGATTTCTTCCATGACTTTTATGGCCACATAAAGATACTTTCTTTGACAGCTGAGCTTGATGCTTTCCTGACATAAATCAGTGTCACAACACTAAAGCCAATGTAACTGCCTACGAACAGAACGATATGGACTTCTATGTATAATTATTTTCTAAATGGGGAACAGGATAGGGGAACAGGGCTTAATGGTCCAACACATTTATTTCCTGCTGAAAGAAAAAGAATTATTGTTCTGACTGTACATAGTACATATTAAATTATTGTTATTGAACTTTCATGTTAAATCCCCAGTAATCTGAGTTCTGCTCTGTGGTGAAAACTGTATTGCGGCTCTGCTACTGATAACATCATAAATACAGCATTACAATAACTAATGCTGCCCTCCTATGACACACTGCAAATTAAGAACATTATTAACAAAACCTGAAGTGGATGTATATTTCAAGTCTTGCTAGATGAAAATACATTTTCTCCCTGTTTTACTCCCTTGACTATATCACAAAAACACCATTTTTCAGCTCTGTACAACCACACTGTATGCTTTTAATATTATATTAAATGAAAAACCTGTTACTGTCTTGTGGGTGTTGACCCTTTCTGTACCCTGGGTGCCCACTAAAGCCACTCTGTCACTCCCCTCCTCAACTGCACAGGGGAGAGAAAATACAGCTAAAGGCTCTTGGGCTGAGACAAGGACAGGGAGATCACTCAGCAATTACCATCATGAGCAAAATGGACTCAACCTGGGGAAAAATTAATTTAATTTATTACCAATCAAATCAGGGCAGTATAATGAGAAATAAAACTAAATCATAAAATCACCTTCTACCACCTCTCCCTTCCGGCAGAAGCCACTCCTGTAGCCCCCCGACCACAAAACCTTGCCACACAGACCCAATACAATCCACCCCTCAACTCTGTAAAATATTAAGAATTGCCATTAAAGTTCACATTCATCACACGATCTTCACTCGCATCAACAAAAAAGAATTTCCTTCACCAAAATCAAAATGATGTGCTCATAACACAGAATGAAAGTGGGCAAGTGACACACAACTCATCCCTCCACCACAGTTAAAACACCACCAATTTCCCATGACCATTCTGCTCTTTAACACTGTCCACTGGATGTTTTGTCCATTATGTCTCTGTCCTGGGTTGCAGTGTATTCTATTACCATCTTCAGGAGCTGGTGAAACCAGGTGGGGCTGTGTCCCTGCCTCCTCTCTCTGGACTATCTTCTGTTAATGGGCCAGCTGTCGGAATCGGGTGGGGCAGGGTTCTTTATCTCTCCCATGACCCATCCTCCCTCTAGGGGGGATATCTCCTGTTAATGGGCCATCCAGTCTCACCACATGACTGACAAAATTACATCCTCCCATTGTGAGCTGCTCTGCCCAGAGGGAGGAACCAAGCATCCCATCCTGGGGATAAGCTAAGATTTCCACCACCAGAAGCAGCCCTTACCTACTGGATTCCCAGAGGACAACAGCTACCACTGGACCTTCAGGGGAAGACCAGACCTTTTCTACAGGACCACTGCTTCAACAGAACCATCTTCAGCAGAACTCTGGAGGACTGCAGCCACTATTTTATCAGACTGCTACCAACACCCTGCCTGACAGGGTGTCAGGTTGTATCTTGACTCTGTCAGTGGTTTCTTTCTGTACTATTGCATTTATTTTAGTTTTTCCTCTTAAATAGTACTTCTGACTTGGAGTTTCTCACTGGTTTTGCTTTCAAACCAGTACAGTCTCCCATGAGCCTTTTGCTCTATTTTCTCTCCTCTGTCCAGCTGAGGAGCGGAGCGCTAGAGTAGCTTTGGTGGGTACCTGCCATCCAGCCAGGGCCAACCCACCACATGCATCCTGCCCTTTCCCCACAGGAAATCTCTTAAACAGCCACAGTGTTGACTGTATAGGGTATGACTTGGAAACACAAAAGTCCTTTGTTGATATTCCTCTCTAAACGGTGACTTCTTTATGAGGCTTTCATGAAGCAAATCTACCTTTAAACACAAAAAGCTGGAGTGTGTGTTCAGTGATACTCTGGCTTCTGCAGAAGAATCTCTTCAAGTCAATCTTCATGCCAGTTACATGGGAAAAAAAGGCCAAAGCCACAGACCCTGAGTCCTCATGACACCATAACCCACATGCAGCTGCAGTGTGAATGAATATTAAACCTGAATTTCTTTAAGAATCAACAAGGCATGCGACACATACCAGGCGAAGAAGGGAATCTGTCGTTCTCCCCATGACCAACATCCCTTCCCTGCGTGCAAGCAAGACATGGGGTGTGTGGTGTCCAGGAACAACCCCACACACTCATTTATACCACCCTGGGGTTTCATTTCACTCTGTCAAATGGAGCAAAGAACGGACTTCCAAGTTACTCTCATTTGAACCTGAAAGGAAAGATCCCCTTAGGAGAAGCAACAACAGAAATTCGTAGTTTCTCCCGTTTTGGACCCGCCTTTGTTCATGCAAAGCACACTGGCAAGCATTGCTTTCTCCAGCCAGCCACAAAACTATCTGGCTTATTTGGTGAGATCCAGCAGAAGCTGGTTTTGTGGGAGTTTCATCTTCTGGAACTCAAGCAGGCTGGACAATGATCACTGCTTAAAGATGTAAATACCTTCCCCGTGCAGTGCATACGTAATGCCCTTCAGGAGGGGATCTGTGCAGGCAAGTTTCACATTCATCACTGTTTTCTGGCTTGAGAAGGAGCTACAGTACAACTCTGGGGTGAAATGAGTGTGTTCAGCTTTATTGCTGCTAAACATTCCTTTTTCTCTTTACTGGCTACTCTACTCCCCTAATGAGCAACATCTCTGTGAGTGACCAGCCAAGAGACCCCCAGAGCGCCCAAGTTCTAGGAGCAGTGGTTGTGCTGTCCCCCCTCAACTGTGCTTTATTTACTTCTAGGGAATTCTTTTGTCCTCCTTTCCTCCTCATGAGACCTTGATGGCTGAAAACCCCCTGGCAGCCCCTGCAGCAGGCAAGCATGGTGGAGTTCTATGAGACTCTTTGCTGTCAGAGCAGAGTTTGGACCAAAATAATAATTGCCTCAGGTACTCTCCTCCTCGCTCTCATCCCAAAAGTTATATTTTTAATGTTTCCAGACATTTTTTAGTTTACTAATGAGGTCAATAGTTCTTTTCTGAATGAAGCCCCAGCAAGCAAGAAGTGATGTGGCTGGAGAGATGCTTTTTTAAGTGACTATCAGAGTAACCTGTCTTGCTGGGAGGGGAGTAACTCTCTGGGGGGTGGGTACCAGCCAGTCTCGACCCATGGGCTCACTGCCCCTCCTGGTTAAGGTGGTCACTGTGTCAGTTAACCCCAGTGACTAATGCTGGAGCAGAAACCTGGTGGAGCAGGCTCTAAGCTTTTCCTTGGCCCAGGAAAAAGGAATACAGGCTGAGAGGAGATTTTCCTCTCTTACCAGAGGAGTATTTCTCCACCTAATAGACACAGGCTGGTACCTGTAGCACCTGTTGCCTGAAAGAAATATGTACACAGAGCCATCAATTCCCCTTTTACTAGGAGTTGTACGTGACTTTTAGTAGCTGAAAAACAGCAGCAAAGACCACTCAAATGCACCATGTGAATATCTGGAGCTGTGAGCTTCATAAAAGCTCTTTACTACCACAAAGTATAGCTTATAACATCGTGTTCAAAGTACACACTTTGGGTGAATTCCTGGACCCACCAAAGACAGTGGGAGTTTTGCCCTTCACTTCAGTGGGATGTATTTCACCTTTTGTGTTTAATTGCCAGTTGTTAGGGAAAGGAATAAATTACACTCTGCTAAATCCAGGCACAGTAATAATCAACAAGTCCCTTTTAAAAAAAATAAATGCTACCATAAGAGCCCTTTATACCTAGCTGAAGTCTTAGAGAGTCCTTTTTAAGTGTTCTGAAAGTTATTTTCTGATACTTTTTTGTATTCCCGGATGGTTTCACTGCATTTGCATCAAACCGACTGGATCAACAAGAAAAAACAAACAGGGAAAAGTCGTTAATGGACAATGGACAAGATTTAAAAACCTTTCACAACCATGCGCTTAAAAGACTGCACTGTTTAGCTAGCTTGTCCAAATTTACAGTGTAGCAAGAGCAGTAATCTCTGTCAGTACTGGTTACAGCCCCTGCCAAGCTGGAAGCAATGTTCCCATTGACTTCTGTGTGCAGATCAGATCCTGGAAAAGAGGAGCTCAATGCCAGAGTCAGAACAGTTAGACAAATGAACGTACACTGAGATGGAAATATCCTTTCTCAGAGTTAAATTATTTTGCCATTAACAGGACATTTCAAGTTTGTATTGAGATGACCCATCTGTGTTTTAAAGCAGATTAGAGTACGTTGAGCAGCAAATGACACACTGCATTATTTAAGCCAAATGTTCAAAATTCCATTTGCTATTGGTTCAAGCTACATGCACTGAATCTTCAGTCATGTATTCCTGAACATGTTCCTGGTGAGCTTAAGCAGAGGCAAGTTAATTGAATCAGCCTATGGAATCCTTACCACACCACTGCAACCTGAAGTTGCTATTTCTATTTTATAAAAATAGTAATTTTCATCAAGATCCTCTGATTTCTCATCTCCTTCTCTGCACTACCTGTAAGGATTCCACTGTACTGGTTCACCAGAGTATCTTTACCTTCATTTAGACCTCTTCATTTTGTCATTGACCTTTATAGTATTAAAAAACACTTCTGTTCTATTGTCATGGTATTACGAAACCTGTCTGTGCTGATGCAGCATTCACCAATTTAATACACAAAAATACAAGTACGAAATATTGATCTCATCCTTTCTTCCTAGGTTGCCTCTCCACTACCTCTTCTCAAGAGTCTCGCCATCCAAGTAGCAGTTATGTAGAGCTGCCAGAGGTTCCCTTGCCATCCAGCCCTTGAACATTCCTGCTGCTGCTTATGGCTTTCTCCAGGCAACTTGAGAGCCAGTTTTCTAGAGTCTACAGATTTTATTGGTGAAAGCAACATATGCCATCAGCTAGAGAGAGGCTGGGAACGTGGCACTACCTCATCAGTCAGTACTGCTGCTTAGGATAATCATTCAACATGTTATTCATGTTTAACACATCAGTTCATTGAGCTGGCACTCTCATCCCACTTACAAAGGTAAATGAAGGCTAGAAGGGGCCTGTGAAACTCGAGCTAATGAAAACGACGCAGCTGGCTCCAGACTGTAATTCTGGCTCTGAGGTGCAAGATCTTGGCACCATCTGCTCCTTCCAGAGCTAATATTAATGAAGAACTCATCACACCCCTGCTGAGCGAGGGAATGCTAGCGCACGATGGATGCACACAGCTTTCAGCCATATTTTAGCACTGCTGATGTGTAGTCCTGCCAGCTTTCTGTGATATGGAAATTTGAGCCGTAGCATCTGTGTGAGTTCAGGCTGGAAGGCCTGGGCTGCAGCACCTCTAACCAGGACACCTCAGGGAGGAGCAGGTCCAGGTGCTCTGGGCAGAGCAGGCTCAGCCAGATGGGTCTCCAGGCCACGCAGAGCTGCCTGAGCACACAGTCTGTGCAAGGTACTGCATCTCCAGGACTTCCAGATGTTTAAAACCATCAAAAATCACCAAAGTCCTCAAATTCCAAACTAAATTTTCAGGTGAAAAAAGAAGGCCCAGGAAGCTCATGTGGACTAGTCCTTTGTGGACTATAAAGCAATACCTCCATTTTAAACCAGGTTTCACAGTCAAAAAAAAAACCCCAAATGTGTGTGATCTATTTTCTGCCCCATACCCCTTTTGGTTCTATCCAAATGATATCTCGTGGCCCTGTTGGCCTACTCATATCCATCATCCTGCCCTTCTTTAAGAGATACAAGCCCCAGCAAGACACAAGAGTCTGCTGAACACAAAATAATCTTTCTGTGCCTCCAAGCACCCAGTTACACTGCACTAGCATTAGCACATGGACGGGGAACATGGTTTGCAGTAACATCCAAAAGTATAGAGGCAAATCATTCCAAAAATTCAGGGGTTTCCAACAATACTTTTTTCCACCTAAAAATTTTAATGTATGTATCGTATTCTGCATGCCACTGAAACAAACAGCATTTTACTATTTTACTCAAAAAAATGTTTGCATGCTTGGTGTATTTTGAAACTCTGTATAACCAGACTGCCCAGCTATTTGCTTAGTTGCACAAGAGATCTCCTGCTGCTAAACCCTCCAGAGTTATCTTGCCCCCACCCTACTGCTCAGAAGAGACTTCCAAAATAAAATAAATCATTGATCCAGTGTCAGGAAAACTGCCTTCCCAGTGCTATCCAGTCCCAGAGTATTCTCTGTAGGACCGTTTCCTACAGACAGTAGGGATAACCCCGAGGCATTTTATGGATCCATACACTTTAAATTTTACACACAGCCTTTGGCACTGACATCCTCCTTATCAAAGATACAGGATCTCATGCCCATTGGAATTCCCAACAGAATGACAGTAACAAAATTGTATGGAAAAAATTAGATTCGCATACTGCAGAAATTTTAAGATATATGCGGTTGATGCTTAAATTGCCCAATTTAAAATATATATACTTTGCACAAGAAAACTACCCAGTAAGAACATTAAGGTTGCAAAGCAAAGTACTTAGAATTTCAGAGATGTTAGAATTAGGATTTCTTGGCACATAGTTTATCCACTCTCTGCATATCCCTTCAATAAGATATAACCCCTGGAGGGCTGACTTCAGCTCGGTCCAGAGTGTGGCTGAAATTGGTTCTGGTTTTAGCTGCTAAATATACCAAAGCTGTCCCTATGCAACATGTGCAAATTGTAGGTTAAGGAAATGCCTACAGTTTAGCCAAATGTTCATAGATTAGAAATGGCAAGAAAAATATCCCTGAGTAAAGAGCCAAACAATCCTTCCTCACCAAATTTCAGATCCTTGCTTCAAAGCATTAACATATTTTACCTTTTCAAAGTTCACCCTATTTTTTTGCCAGTGTATTGTTCTCTACATCTATGCTTAGGCATCGGTTTGGATTAAATCTTCCTAAAGATTACTTAGCACAGCAAATTCCCTCCAAATTTTGTTCAAAAGGGTTCAAGTCTGGCAAAGCATATGCCAATCAAACCAGAGGCTTGTTACACAATCTTCACAGTAAGAGACACCAGCAGCTCCGCCTGTAATATTTTTGCCACTTACAATTAATAGTCTGGAAAAAGACATCTTGAGAAAGTAAAATAAGTGGCACAAAGAGGAGGAGGGTTTCCAAGCAACTGCTTCATTTTCATTTTAAGCCCATGCTGCAGAAGTGTTAGCAGCAACTTAAGGGGCTAGTCTCATCCCCAGCCTGCAGGAGAGGGAGGAAACTAGGTTAGAAACAGTAATTTCTTGCAGGTAACCTCAGATTAACATACAGCAGGAGGGATCAAAAGGAACAGGATTTTAAATTATTGTGCCCACAGTTAATTTCTAGATGCAATACATCCCGCAGTCAGCAAATGTATTTGTACGGCCAAGTTACATTCCTGCTGATTTTTGCAAATCCTCTGCTCCCTAGATCTTAAAATAATAGAGAAGAGAATTATAAAGAAAAAGCAGGCATAAGAATTGCCTTTTCTTAGCAAGCACCTCCTGAAGAGCTCCCTTCCAAGCCCTGTTCCCACCGGTGCTGGCTCAGCATGCCAACCTCAGGCTGCCCAAGCTCAGCCGCTCAGTCACCACTTATTGTTTCTTGACCTTTTTGCTAAACTGCACCTTGGAATTATCACAAGCCCAGTCCCATATTTCAAAATCAGGCACCTGAATAAATCCTCTGATTTTTCAGGAGCTGCTGTGTATTGTCAGCAAAACAAGAGGACTTGCAGGCGCCCTGAATGCCCTGGAAATCAGGCCGCTTTCGGCTGTGCTCCTGCTCTCAGCTTTTTCAGTTTTTCCTCCACCCAGTGGCCACTAACAGAAACAAATCACCTAATAAAATACACTGTACTACCACTCTATTCACTGAAAGACTCTATTAGCATGGCAGTAGTCTATTGTTCTCTGGACTGCTACTTACAGAACATCATTGTGTACCTCTGTTATGCCATCAAGTAGAGAATTACATTATGGAAAACGTTGGTATGACATGCAGGTGACAGAAAGATAGAAAATCATACTTTTTGTGCGGGTGGACACAGGACCAGATGAAAATATTTTATCCCTACAAGGTCTAGAAATACAGGTATGGTCAAAAACAGTAATTGCTGCCATTGACAGAAGTGGAAAAAGGTCAAAACATTCAAAACTATTGCCATGATCTAAGGCACAGAAACCTATATTCACTCATATAAATCAAGCAGCCGATGAAATCTCCTGACCAGTTTCCTGCTGGTACTGCAAAAACACAGATTTCTTGACAGCTGTCTGCCCCACCTGAGCAGATGTGATGAGCTGCAAATCTGGGCTTCAGAGCAGAGCTCCTGCAGGTTACACGGGAGGGAGGAGCCCTCTTTGGTCTGGCTACAGACGGCCATCAAACCCTTTGGTAATTATAGTTTAATTTTGGATTTTAATATTCAGCCAGAGAATTGAAAAATGCTGTGCTTCTGTAGATGATGAGAGCATGTTACCTGAGCCAGCTGGCAAAAATGTAAAGTTGCATTTGTGTCTCATTACTAATAGCTACTGAATTGACTCTGTAATTGAACCTTTAAGGGTATTTGCAAGCCATATTCCATACAGTATACTAAATAACAGTTTTGCTAGACATTAGCAGGGCTGCACTGAAATGCGAACACATATATGCAGATTTACCTGCGTGTTTACAAACATTGACACCCCTACGCTTATATGCTGGATAAACATCTCCAGGAGGATTCAGGGCTAGAAAAGGAGCTACCAGGTAACATAATTTACAGCTTAATACAAAAAATACCAGGCAGATTCTGAAAAGTACAGTATACTATCGCTTACTGATTGAAAACTACAATTTTAATTATTTTTAAATTGATTCAAGGTTCAGTCTGCATCTAATTGACTGTGCCACCCGTGCAGGGCCACTGATGCTGGTGAGCTGCTACCCTTTGTACACCAGGTGCTTGCTCTTCAGAGTCAGCCCCTTATTCCACTTTTTGACCAAAGAGAATGTTTCAGCTGGACGCTCAAACACACCACACAAGTGCCCACTTTGCCCAGCACCACGAGGCAGCCCATTTCCACAGCTTGCAGCGCTGCTCACTGCTGCCAGGACCTTTGAAGGCTCCATTTGCTCAAGGCTCTCTTGTTGGAAACCCCACTGCTACAGAGCATGAAGAGCAAATAAGGGCTGGAAATACAATACCACAGATTAAACCTCTCTCTGCTTGAAAGAATGATTGAGACTTGCCAGAGTATTTGCCCAGCTCTGCCCATAAAGATTTAAACTTGTTTGCTATTTCCCCCTCACCTTGAGTCTGTAGTTTATGGCAAGCAGGGATGGTAGGAAGGGTGGGGGCAGCCCAGTATCTCAGTGGTCCTCAGAGCGCTTTAAGGCAACATCATAAAAGGGATCAGGGACAGAGCTCTTAGCCATGACCCCTCTCTGCAAAGAAAGCAGGAATTACTGAGCAATAGTGTCATTCACGGTATTTTCCCCTTGAAAGTACCTCTGCAAGAGCCACCACACTTGGGCAGCACAGGCAGCTGTGTGTCCTCCAAGCAAGGGAGCAGGGCCACGGGCTCGCACAGCTCCGTGGCTGACCTGGCACTGCCCGCTGCCCCGCGGGGCTGCAGACCTGCCACAAAGCTCCATGAATTATGTTGATTGAGCAATTTTCAGTATTTCTCTGGCTGAGAGCAGCAGTGGTGCTCTGTCTGCCAGCTCTTGGCTAGACAAAGCAGATTTAGTGTCCCCCATCTGGTAGCTGAACTCCGTGTGCAATCTGCAAGCAGCCACAGCCAGCACTCAAACTGGGCTCTCGTGGGCCCTGGCACTGCTGGCACCAGGTAGGCCAATACAAGGAGGGCTGTGGCAAACCCGTCTCTTTGGGAAGAGACTCTGCACCTGCGAGGAGCAGCAGCGGTGACAGAAATATAACCCTAAAATGTAGCTAGCCAGGATTGCAGAAAAGGAGTTTTAATAGCTATGCAGATTAGAAGAAACCACAGATCTGGCAGTACTTCTGGGACTTGTTTACACTTAATAGTAAATGCTGGTTACTAGCAATATCTTGTTTAAAATACAAGGCTATTTAAGAGGCAGCTATTGATAGTTTACTGTGCTAAGATGAAGGCATTATTGCCAGAGTTTTGCATTTAAATAAGCCATCATGCCCTATAAAAATCACAGCTATTGCCTCTAGGCTGTTGCTTTGAATCCAGCTCAAATCAGTAATGACCAAAACCAGTGACTCTGCGAGGACGCTCAGTGACCTGAACGCCCTGAGCTCACAGGTACAGCCACGCTGGGACTTCAGCATCCTGCCACAGGGCTGATGTCCATCTCCATGGCTGCCCTCAAACCAGTCATGTCATTCCACCACACCAGCGCCCAGGACACACACACCTGTTAGCCCGATGTCACCGTCACCCCACACGCCTGAGTCTGAAACAACCTGAAACTAGTTTCTTCATGAAGAAACTGGTGTTTCATCACAAAGAAACAAGTCCCACTTCTCCCCCCCAGCTCCCCCAAAGGTCAGTTTGTTCTGTCCATCCTCCTCTACTCTACTTTGCCCATGATGTGCATGAGTTGGGCACTGGAGATCCACAACAGCATCAACAAGTCACCTCCCCATGCCCTGCCAGCTGCACCTCTCCAGGACCAATTTTCACTCATTCCTTACAGTTAGGACTAAATGCTATCCTGACACAGAAGTAAATTATCCTAAATTTGGACAACAAGCCCTTCTCCAACAAAACTGTTGCTAAACACTGAACCTGAAGTAACTCAGAAAGTTGCCTCCCTGTTCCCACACTTCACCCCAGTGTTTTGCACTAGGAGTGCATTTTGTTTTCAATCTGTGCAATAAATTGTGAATCCCTGTAACATTGTCCAAGTAAAACCACTCTATCAGGGCTCTTCCCTAATCATCCAAAGGCAGTCTGAACCCCACGGATGTTTCTACCCCTGCAGTGCAACTCTGGCCTCCTCAGGCCTCCTCTGGCTCAGTGCATGGTGCAGCTTTCCCTGCTTATGTTCTCGGGGCAGCAAGATGTGCAAGGGAGCTCCCTACCAGCTGCTTATCCTTTATCATTGCTTCATTCAGGCCTTCTCGGACAGCACATGTCACCTGCAGGTACTCCTCAAGAGCAGCAGATCTCATTTCATGCCTATTTCAGATTTTCCAATTAATTTCAATTAATTAATGATTTTGCTTAAACTTGTCACATATTGTAGTCGGGTACCCTATCAGATCAACACAGTGTGGGTACAGTTATAGCGGAATGTGCTGTCCTCCCTGATCAGAACAGGGATGAGCACAGCCAAGGCCAGGCAGCACTGGAAGACAGCACTGAGGCTGACACACACAGCAGCAGCCTCTGGAATCCTCCGACCTGACTGTACAGTGAAATCCTCTTCCATCCTCAGGGGTTCCTTCATAGTCAATGACAGCCTGAAGTTTAAACACATCCACAGAAGCAAACCATTAGCAGCTTGGGCCTCCCAGTGACTGGATTCTCACCATCCTGTGTTGTGGTGAATGAACTAACCAGGGGGCTACAGAGCTCAGAAAAAGAGGTTTAGTGGGTTGGTACTAAAAAGCAAAACCCCATTTTGTGAAGATGGCTTTTGCTTTTGAATTTTTAAGATTTCTGAGGGGTGGTTCTGTTTACAGTTGATAGACACCCCTTGTGTTTTTTAAGGGAAGGTGTTTTGGCCTGTCCTGCTTTTCTCCTCTTCTTATGAGTCCCTGCAGTGTCACCTCACCCCCTTCCTTGTATCTCTTTAAAAAGCCCCTCAGTCTCTTGTCTTGTCCTCTTCGTATCTAGTCCCCTTCAAAAAGCTTCTGCAATAAAAACTCTTAAAACATCGGTCAAAAGACTACCTCTGCTCGTTTATTTTTGACCGCACTTAAGCTGTCTACTAGCTTTAAGCACGCTAAGCTTCGTGCCCTCCACCGCACGAGCTAAAAGGTTAACTAACGAGGCACCGAGGTGCCCCGGGGTGTTTTACTTTTGTGTGAGACACACCTGAACCAAACTGCAGCCCCCCCCCAGCCCAGCCAGCGTATTAATATAACCCAGGAGCTCAGTTACATGTCCAAATACTCGCTGTCATCTGCTTAACTCTTCCCCACGCTAAGTTAAAGCGGTGGGCGACTCTTACGCCATTTGCACGCACGTGCACATGCACTGCAAAGCACACCACTTTGTTTTCTGTTCTTCTAGCTGAGAGCAACTCTTCCTTTACTTACAAGAAGGCAGCTTTCAGAGGGCAAGGTCTGCAGGAGCTGGAAAGGGCCTCCCGCTGCCAGGCAGCTGGGCTGTGCCTGGGCTGTGCCCGGGCTGTGCCAGCTCGCTGCGAGCGCGCTGTCATTAGTGCGGCCAGAGCGCCAGGCTCCACAAATCCATCATGCCATTTAACTCTTCGTGAGGGACCAGCAGCTCCGCCTGCAGTGGAGCAAGCCCACCAGACAGGCAGAGAAGGAGGCAGCACTAGATCTTCCACCTCTTCTTATCCCTAATTAGCTGGGGGATGATGGCTACCCTGTCTCTCCAGGCTTTAAATAGATGCTGTCTGCCTGCCATGTCTACGTAGTTTTAGGCCAGCAATAACTGCAGGTATGAAAAATATCCCAAGGAAAATCTTTGTGAGATTCATAATAATAGAAAAAAATTAAAACCAAAATGGCAAGTGTTCCAGTATTCTACAGTAAGCACTTGTTCCTTAATGTGAAACAATCAAACATTTAAAATATGCAGGGACACACGCACAATTTGTATGTATAAACATACATTATTTAGATCAGCTGAATTCTCAAGAGCTGCAAATAGTCCATGAATTATTCTGTAATTTATCCTTCCCCCATCTGAGAATATGCTTCCACCAAAAGATTTTTCTTTTTCAATTAGAATTCATTATGTTAGCATCCCAACCAGGCAGCCAAAAGAACTCAGAGGGACCGTCAGGTATGACCCATGGGCTTTGCGTGTCAATCTGCTCCCAGACATCATTTTCTCCATAAGTCCCTCAAGGCATAAGCAGAAAGCAGGCTCTGAGCCAGCTGAGCATTCCTGTTCACACACACACCTCCCAGGCAGCACCTTTTCAGAAGGCACCTCAAACACAGCTGCAGACTGAGAGCAGCAAGAGCCCCCCGTGCATGCACCGTTGGCCTGATCCAAAACCAAGGAGTAACTGGGATCGACCTCTCCTCGCTGCTGTGAGACTTGGGCACAACAAATGGCTTTTACTTCTCTGTCCAAATTTGCATGTTGAGCCACCACTTGGAACTGATTTTAAATGTAAAGTTCCTGCTGCACATAAACAACCAGCTTTCCTTAGCTCTGTCAGTCACACAGTAATGGTTTCCTTTTGTAGCCTGGCTGCCCAGGACTGGATCCTGCACAACACCAGGGGCGTAGCTTGGGAAGCCACAAACATCTGTATTTATTCTAGAGGTTGTGCATTTTCTGTTCATTTCACTTTTGCTCTTAACCTAGAGCTTCTGGAAGCTTCTTTTACTAATTATTTTTTTAAAAATTAATTTCCTCTTATCTGTGATGTATAAAAAACTTGTGAAGGTACTAAAAAATTATAGAGGATGGAAAATATTTTTTATATTAAAAAGTTAATAATTTGTCTATCCTAAAATAAAGAGAACCCCAAACCTATGAAAACTCCTGCAATTATAATTGCAAAAGAAGATGAAAGAAGAAATGTCAAACCAGGCTGGTCCAGGTCCAATATCCTGCTTTTTGCACTAACACCTGTTGAATCCAAATGCTTACAAGGAAGTTCTTCTAAAAATTAAATGCCTCTGACTTTCTGAGCCATGTTTCACTTTCCTGTCCTTGAAATCCCCAAGGAGTTGTCTAGGGAAAAAGGGGGGAGGGGAAGAGCAACAGCAGACTTAGTGTTATTTTTAAATATAACAAAAAAATCTGCAAGTAGAAAGCTGGGAATATTCAAAGCTTCCCAGACCTTTGTACAACATTTTAAAACCCAAAGGGAAAAACAAAACCAAAAGGAGTGGTAGAAGCCAATTTTAAAGTTTCTTTAACAGGTCGCCTTTGAGATGAAGTCACAGATTTCCTCCACATAATATGGTCTGAAAACACATTATAATGATATTGATGGTTTCTTTTCAAAACCAGCAGTGCCAGAAATTAAATTAGGGCTGCCTTTCTCCAAAATGCTGTTGAAGCACCCAGTCCAAAGTCTTACTTTCTTGTAAAAACTTATGAACAAAATAAAAATTCCAATCCCAAATATAAGGGGTTCTACCTATTAGAATAAAATACAGATATTGCTCTTAGTCCTGCAGAGACCCTTCCTATCAGCACACATCAAGTGGCACCACAGTCCCCTGCATGGCATTTTTGGCTACTACTTCTTGTAAGTACCCCGATGCCTTTTGTGTAGCAGGAGCCCCATGAAGATACCTAAAAAAAGCAATTTGAAAGTTTCACCCAGAAATATTGTTCTTAACTTCATATTTAAAGCCTCAGCTGTGGATTTGGTTAGAATTTCAGGTTCATTTAAAGAAAGGAATTTAGTAATTCACATGGAGCAACACAGTTACACTGAAAGTAGCTTCGAAATCTTGCTGAATGGTTTGCACTATTACAATCTTATCACTTATGTTTGCCCACAAACTGACAAGACCCTGCTTCCACACTCGGACAAAATCCACACTGTCCAGACCCCACACAGCTCAACTCCCATCCCTGCACCACTCACAAAGCCAAAGCCACCTTTTAGGTGTCCCAGTGCACCTGCCCACCCATGAGCTGATTTTCCAGCCCTGCATCAGATCTTGGCTGCACCTCCTATGCATCATGACAAGCATTTCTAAATCAAATAAACTACTGTATTTGAAAAATATATGGAGGGGTTTTTGGGGTTTTTTCACTGGCTTTGGCAATCAAAGTCAGTGAGTGTACAACTTGCATCATCAGGCTATTGGGTGAGAATTTGAACGAGATAACAGAATTTGGGCAATTTTGCATGGCCCAAAACCGTGATCTTCCACAATTTGTAGGAGTAACCAGACAGACAGACAGTGAAGGGGATCTGTATACAAACTTTCCAGTTCTTCCATGCATAATTTTTTGTTTCCACATTCCTTTGCTGCTTTCTGAGCAAAGCAGCCTGACAGGTTAAAGGCAGTTCTGACTCCCAACAAGGACTAGGACTCAAATTGGGAATAAAAAACCCATCAATTATAAGTACCCCTAGAAATTATTTATCTATTTATATCTTTACTCTTTTTGAGATTAGACATGGAATCAACTTCAAAAGAGAAGTAGGACAGAATCGTCCCCTCCCAAAAAATAAAGAAACCGCTTTAGCTCACAGCCAGAACATCTCCCTTTTATTTGTTCTCTGCTGCTCCCTGAGATGGCCAGCAATGCCCAGCTGGTCACATCTGATCTGTATAAAACACCAGCTTTACCTGACACTGTTTTGTCTGAGGGGAGCTCTCTAAATTAATTCCACAGGCTCAGAGCTTTGACAGTTCTTTTTTGATCTTCTCTGCTGCTTCTCAGCGCTTTCAGGGATGCTTAAACCCATTCAGAGCAGTCCAAAATGAATGGCAGCTCTTCTGATAACTGTCCCTATTGCTATGGGCACCGAGTTCCCATTACAAAACAGCCACAGGTAAATTGGGGCACCACACAATCAAAATTAGGAGCATTGCAAGCATTTTTTTTCCCCACTTCTTTTCTATCCATCTCTGGAAGACGTTGCGAGCCTGTGTGCCACTAAGCCAACTCTCTGCAGCCTTTTGCTCAAGCAGAAGCACAGAACTGCAGGGCAAGCGCCACGAAGGCGCGAGACGGAGCTCTGGCTGCCAAAACACCACCCAGCACACGTCCCCATTCGGGGCAGGAGAAGTGGCAGCACGAAGCCCGTGGTGACAGAGCCCTTCCCGTGCCAGAGTGGCTTTGCTGTTCACAGAGCATGCGGAAAAAATAAACCCCAACTTTGCCATTGTTGTGTCCACGCGTTTTATCTCTCTGCTCTGAAAAACCTTTTAAATTTTCAGGAAAATGTCTCATCCATAGAAATTATCATATTTCAGGTATTCAAAATAAAAATAGCTGTTTCATCCAGATAATCCTGGCCACATCACAAAATATTTCTCAGTGAATTAGACCCATCTCCTGTGGGAAAGGCATGAAAGAGATTTTCCTGTTCTCACTTGGTTCAGGATTGGGTTTTGTCTCATTTCAGACCCCCTTGAGGATTCATTAGGTTGCGGGTGGGAAGCGCACGTGCTTAAAAGCAAAGCATTTTCCTACTAAGGCTAATAGCCAGCATTTCCAAACTTGGGCTAGCCAGATCACAGTGGGCGATTACAGAAAATCCGTGACATGCTAGAGCAGGAGCTGAAGAAGTTCAGTTTAGCTGAATTTCACACCATGTCAGAGTCCTATTTGCAGCTTAGAAAATGAATTTAATAAAGCTTTTCTGCTGTAACATGGAGTGTCAGCTAGCAGATTCTCTGACACCTGCTGCTCTTTGAATCTGATACCATATTGCAGCATAATGTGGTCTAAAATTAGACTTCACACAACACACCAGGTTTCAATCTTTCACAAAATAATTCTGTTCAGCACCTTTCATTCCCTAACAGGGCTTTGGGACACATGTCCTTTCTTTCCTGCCCCTCCTGGATTAGCACTTGGCATTTTTTAGCAAAGGTTTGAACCATTCGTAAAAAGAAAAATAAAAACAAACCAAAACTGAAATAGTTTCATTTTCACTTGATTGCAAACTATACCATGAAGAAATATACTTGCCAACTTATACAGTTGCTTCCTACCTGCACCCCCACAGACCAGAGATAGCATAAAGCTGGAAGGCTTTCAGCTTTGGGTGCAGAGAATTATTGTCTGAGAAGGAAAAATATTCCAAGCTTAAATGACAGACGGGTGTTTGAATATCTATTTCAAGACTGAGAAGCAACTACAGGAAGAAGCCAATGACAGCTCCACAGGATAATGCAATTTTTCTGTATAAATTTCACTCATTACCAAGGAAAAGAATTAACCTGAACTATTTCTTTCTCTAATCAAGATACATTTTTTGTATCTTCTTGTATAATTGTATTTAAATGCAATTAAGTGGTAGTTCATTCCTTTTATAGAGAACTGACTGCAATTAATGCTACCGTTTATTCAAAATAGTAATTCGATTTTTTTTAAGTGTGCCTAGCCTTTAAATGCTAAGTTGGCTCCAAAACCCAGAGCTCAGCTAAAATCACATAGGAAGCTTCTTTCACAAGACAAATGCCTGTCTTGTCTTTCCCAGCTACCTGCAAAATCTTTAAGACAATGTGGAGCTTATGTACACAGCATGAATAACATTTCACTGCCAAGAAATCTAGCACTGATTGGTGTGCTCCAACACAGACATCAGTATTTTCCAAAGAATTTTTAAGAGGCATAATTTAAAAAAAAAAAAACCTAAGCATAAAAAAAATTACAGGTATAGACCTTAAAATTTATGGAATTTACTGTGGCAGAAAAGATACAGCCTTTCACTACCAAGAAATGGCTCTGAGATATCCAGTAGAATTAATAACCTTGTTCCATCCTGGGAATTACAATCGATCTACTTTTTGTATCAAAATCAAATTGTTTCCCAAGTAAGAATGCAACATCCTGTGTCAGCTTGCAAATGAGCTGGAGTGAGAAAGTAAACAGATCACAAACACTAAACTGTACAAATATAAACAGCATGCAGATTGAAGCAAATAACATGTCCAGTGGAAAAAAATAAAATATTAAAATCTAACTTCCCCAGTTTTAACCGGATGTCCAGAATATTGTTTTGTACACGACACAACCCGTAAGAGTAAAACTGAATCTGATGGACTGCCTTGGCCAATTGATAAAGCCTTCCTTCACCGGACGTGTTTAGGCGAGCGACTCTGGCTCCCTCGCAGCAGCAGCAGCAGGAGGGAGGGCAGGGAAGAGCAGCGCTGCAGCCGTGCCCTGCCGAGCACCTCTGCAGGAACAGCACGGGAGCTGTGCCCTTCCCTCCGGGGCCCCAGAACGTGTCACTGGTCGGCAAAGCCAAACCAAGGCTTTCAAATCAAACTACACTGTTCCGATTATCATCTCCCCACCCCTCTCACTGCACGCATTTTCGTCAGATATTGCTGTTTCCATTCAAAACATGGGTGAAGGCTGAAATTTTGTTCAGCACCAATAGATGCAGCAATGCCTGCAAAATAACCTCTTCCTGAAAATTACATGGGGCTGAGCAGAAGCTGAAGAGAAAGGAGAACATAAAGAATCTATACTTCTCATTTTGTTTAAACTAGCTTCACATCTTCTTGAAAATGCAATCTAAATATTGAAACAAAGGAACCATCCTAATGGGTACATTACAACAACAGCTCCTCCCATCAATCTCCATTTACACCCATCCATATGGAGAAAAAAACTGATAATCTCAACAGAGAGAAGCTCCTCCAAGCATTCCTGGAGTATTCTCAGGCTATTCAGCCCATCAAATCTACATCTATGAACATACTGACACCACTTTAGAGATAATATTCATTAGGCTCATCAAAACTATCTGGTTTCATTTCTGTGTTGGAGGTACAGATGCTTATTTACAGCTCAATTAAACTTTAAAAAAAAATAAATCAAACAACTATAAATTGCTATGACCTGCCTGTCTCAGAGGTATTCTGCAAGTACTGAAAATGCTGGTGCCAAAGCCTTTGAGAAATACCAGTAATCCAGAATCTGTGTGTTTGGTAACCTGGGCTGTAGCCAAGCCAGAGTCAGTCCTCCTTCCTACTTTGCATGACCTCCTGTTCCCCCTGATGCATCTCTGTGTAAACCAAGGGTATGACTAACCAGGAATGTAGGTGGCTTGTGAGAGTTCATTAATAAAAACTTACATTTGCAAAATAATGAACATTTTCAGTACCCCTGTAAATCTTCAGATTTATATAAATGAGGCTATGTTAAAATTTGAAATTCCACACATAAAAATTCTAGGATAAGATGGTCTAAGAAAGGCATATGAAGCACATTGCCATTTGGGACAGGTTTGGGGCATGGAGAGGAAAGCCTGGCTGCACTAATTCCTGAGGTTTGGGCAGTAGCTCATTAGTGTTGGTTTATGGCCATCCGAAGCTGATGAGAGACTTAGTCATAAATTATTTATCTTTTATTTTAATGTTATTTCATGAAAACCGGCTATTACATTCTGCTTGATTATGGTGCTAGCTTGCACTTTAATCTGTTTTAATAATTTCAAACGCTATGTTTAAGAGAGAAAGAAATGAAGAGGGTAGACCAGGACAGGCACAATCTTGTCATCCATACCCTCAACTGATCCCAGGCTGAAATTATGCTCACGTACCAAAGTATCCCCCCAGAGCAGCAAGAAAGATCTCACTGTCCTGAGGCACCAAATATTTCCACTCACCTCTCTCTCTCCTACCCTGCAGCTCAGGCTATGCTGGGTGATTCCCTGGGACACACTGTGGTGTGAAGGAGTAGCTGGGTGATGGAGGACACAGCCGACTGCAGCCAACGCAAAACCCTGCACAGCATTCCTGCAGAAAGCACAGGAGAGACGGAATACGTGGGGGTGGTGAGGAGAGGAAATTGTGAAAGCTATTCAGAGGCATTGCCAGTGCAGAATATTTTTATATCTCTCTCAACTTTGAAACAAGTAATATATTATTTCATGTATGTTCAACGCTCCCAGACCCAGGAGGACCTGAAAGCCAGCCCTGAAAGAGCGAAACCTGCCTGGAGCTTAAGGCAGCAGTAGTGAAATCTTACCCAAAAAATGCACCAGAATGTCTTCAAAGCAAGCCCATAATTTTGGCCTCCAGGACAGGCAGGACAGGCTTCATCCACACAAACTCCTTCAGCTGTGATGAGGAGGGAACCACAGGCACTGCCCCAGGGAACTTGTGGGGTTAAATTGGCCACTTTCTTGTATTTGATAGATCTTGACAAATCATGACATGCACGTGGCTACAGAGAACTCTTTCCAACATACAAAACAAGAATTCACCTACCTGAAGGTAATAACATGCAAACCCCAACACCAGTTTAGCCCTGTATGACCCATTTCCTGCTTCAATATTCTGTCTGGATTCACAGGCAATGGGAAAACTCCAGTTAGCTCCCATACAGACAGCTCAGATGAACAGTTCTGCTACCTGATTAGGAGATGAGAAGGGCTCCTGGTAATTCCAGGTGACAAAACCACACAGGCTGGAGAAGTTGGGCACAGAAAACAGCTTTAACTGCAGACTCTGTGCTATACACACAGACAGAAAATGGACCATTAGGGGCTTGCAACATCATAAGAAATCTTTCATTTTCAATTTTGATGGACATATAGCTCTGTACCTGTTGTCAATGCAGGACTAACGTAAATGAAATCTTGTTTCAGAAACTGGATGAAGTTATGGTTATTGAAAGAAACACAGACTGTGTCACAGAGGCTCTGTACCAGTACAATAGTGTAGGATAAAGCTGTAATGGGTTTTCAAAAAAATGTTTCAACTGTTACCATTGCTGCTAACAGAGCATGCAATCAGTTCCCATAGCATAAGGATGCCTTAAGCCAGTATTAACTTTCTTCTCTGCTTGGGAACGTACCAGTTCACAGTCAGGTCCATGGGAGAGTGAGAAAACACTGGCATTACAAAGCACCTCGGAGCAGAACTGAGCATTTCAGACTCTGCATTCCAAGCCAGAATGAGCTACTAGTTCACCTTCTTTGTACAAAAATCAAGGGGCAGCTGAAGGACTGCAGGAAAACTGAGCAAAACCTTGGTGGTTTGCAATGACAATTCCCATCACAGGTCTCTGTGGGTTGCCCAGCCTGAGGCATGCTCTGGGAATGCAGCCTGTCCAACACACACCCAGGAGGGCTCTGACCACATGCCAAGGCTCCCTCCAGGAGAGAGAACTGTGTGTCCAGCATTAGAACAAGTGGGAAAACCTGAACAAGCCACACACTGCTTATCCAAGAAAAACTCCTCCCTAACTGTGGCATATGTAGCCTAAGATTTGCCTATTCCATCAAATATGAACAGGAACAATGGGAGTTCGAAGCTTCCATCCACCCAGAGGTATGATGTATGACAGACAACAGATCTGGGACATACCAAACATTTTCTTACTGGATCTACAGCAAGTTTTCCCTCATTCACTGTTGCTAGGTAGTTAATCAAGATGTAGTCTAAAAAAAGTTAAATGATTCTATAGTTCATCGTTATTGGCTAAAATGTGTTTTCAGTAACCTGGCTATTTGCCTGATCCGTGATTTTTTTTCTGAGATTCAGTCTATCGGGCTGTAATGAAGCCAAGATTTAGAAGAGATGTCCTCCCGTTTTAGCAGAGGAGGAGGAACTCACTTCCCTGCTCCCCCTTGCCGTAACTCCCAATTACCTCGACTTGCAGAAGGTTGATCCAGATGGTGAACACAAGACTGCAGGCAAGCATGCCTCGAACGAATCCTCAGTGTGGAAGGGTGGAATAAGCCATATGTTTTCACAAATTAGGGGTGACTCTCCAACGCCTGAATGATGAAGCAGATCCAAGAGTAAGTTATGCATGATCCTCCCCGATGAGTGAAGAGAAATGTTTTATTCAGTGCCTCATGCTGTGAGCTATATTTATACCAAATGTATCTTTGTACATTTTAAAATATTATCTATTAGGGGATACTGCAACTGCAACACAGGACTACGTACAGCACCATTTAAAACCCAATAGCCACGGGAGGGCTGTAAGTGGCCTTGACACCATCCAGCTGTGAAGTTACTAGTTCAGGTGACTCAGGCTAAAGACCTTAAAATCCAGCCAGCAAACTGCCTTGAAGAAAACCTTTTCCCTCTGTGCACAAGCTACAAACCTATGAAATCATCTGACCAGATGAATACACAACCAACACCTTCTTTTCTTTGTTATGGTTACCAGCCAATAGGACAATGCTTGAGACTTTTATTTTTTTAAGTCCTCACCTTCTGGATTCCTTGGATTATGTTACCTTTTTTTCTTTTGCTTAAAACCTCTTTAAAAGAGAAAATTATACATCAAACTAAAATTAACATTCTTCTAATCTCAGAATCTTTGCAGGGAATTTACAAGTACCCAGTTCCCAGTACCAGGGAAGGCTGCTCAGGCAGAGCAGCAGAAGGGAGAGCAGCAAGCCCTTTGCTTGCCCCGCTGCCCCTGGGAGAAGCATCCAGAGGGAGCACAACTGCACGGGGGGACTCCCACCCGCCTGCTCGGGGACTGCCCTGCTGCCTCCAGAGGCCACTTGCAGCAGAAGGGAGATGCAGCCCAGCAGCGCTTTTGCAGCAAGACTACATTTCAGATGGGAAGGGAATAACAGTAAAAACAAAAGCAAAGATCATTCTGACTGAAAATCCATAGCTACTCTTAAACATAATAACTACAATCGCATTTGTTGACCAAGTAGCAGAGTTAAAGCCCATAGGCAAGATCGTCAGCTAAGATGAATCGCCACAGCACCATTAACTTTACCCTTTCATGCTTGATCTCACCCACTGTGCTCCCAAAATGGCCACGGTCTTTTTTCTCCTTTTATTGTACAAAAACACCAACCATTTTTAAAAGTACATTTGCCACACAGCTTACGTTTCAGTTATTTTACACTTCACTCTAATTCATTCCTCAGCCTAATCTGTATCTAAACACATGCAGCAATGCGGTCTACCAGCACCCCACTTATGAAATTCATGAAGCTAAGAGACCATAGGAATATTTTTGAAGCCATCTTCTGACCTTTTAATCAGTTGTTACCTTCTGCAACAGAATTTCTCAAAGCTCAGCTGCTCTGAATTCTTGCCCGGCTCATGTAATGAGCAGATGTGGCAAAGTAAGGATTTGTAACATGATGAAAGTTATGATGACAGGTCTTTCTCTGCCAGATTTTTATGTTTTTACAGCCTAACACTGAACTGCAGCACTTTTTTTTAATTCAGCTTCTGACAAGAACATATAAAAAGCATATCAAAGGCAACAATAAATTCACTAAAATAGTTCTCTGGATTCAAACAGATCTGCACTATACAGGACCGTGCAGATCATGCTCTGTTTGAATTTACTCATAAATACCGACCCCGGCATCTCATGGTGCCCTTCTCCCACCTAAAAATAACCCCATGTGTTGCTTGGTGAGGGAAATCAAGATGATGATGTGGAGCAAGGTTTAACTGACAGAAGAAGGCAAAACCCGAGCCCGACGCCGAAGACAATGATAAAAGGAAAGAGCCCTGTGCCTCCCCTGGGCACGAGGCAATTACGGCGGAGCGCTGCTCCGTGGTTATTATTGCAGGCTGAAGTGGTAGCGTTCTCCATGATTATCACAAATGTCTCCGCTGGGAGGAGGGAAGTGGGAGGATTTACCAAGCAGCAAATCCTCGATTTCCCTCCCCCTGTTCCCAGTGATTCTTGCTGAAGTGAGCTCTGACAGCAGAGAGGTGCAGCCTCAGACAGCTCCAGCAGGTTTACACCCGTGACCCAGCAGAGCCAGAGCAGGGCAGGATGGCTGTGGTGACCACGTCAGCATCAACCATCACCTTGCCAGGCTCACCCTGAGACAGTGAGGAGCTTGAAGTGTCCCACAAGGCCTCTGGCTGAAAGCTGGGTCATCTTGGTACCCTTTCCAACATTTTTAGCATGACTTTTTTAAACACGACCTTGTATGCCTTTTGCTTTTAACTCAGGACAATTTGAAAAATATTTATGTAATTAAAATTCTATGTTTTTTTTCTTCCCAAATAAAAAAGTATAAATGCTTCATCTTGGTATTAACATTTCTAATTGTTGTTATACACCTAAAACTTTGCTCAAAATATTTTGATGATAGTAAGACAGCACTGGTAAGAGTGAAATAAAACATGGTCACAGCATCTTTCTGGATCTGAAAGAAAGAAAAAAAATTTAAAAGTCAGAATTTCCATCTAGTTGCAAAACAAACCAATTCTGCTGCTGAAAGAGCCTCTAAAACTGGCTGATCACTTCAAGGCTGCTCCCCACATGAAGTGGGCTGTGTAGCTAGTGGGGGTACACCTGTGCAACTCTTCACACACTGACAAAAACTTGTTCAGCCAGTGAGCCGAACCAAAGTAATCCAAAATGCAATAAAGCTTGGCAGGATGCTGAGCCCAAGCCAAGATACTTCACCACTTTGGCCAGGTTTGAGGCCAAGGCCGTCCCCACACCACAACTGCTGCCCCATGAGGGCTATGACAGGTAACTCCCGAGTGCCTGCTTTGCAAAATACTCCAGAAACATTCTTCTAAATATACTGTAGACATTTAGAGACTAACAATAAGGCCCACAAAGCTTAAAATATACGTCACTATCCCTAGGACTACTTCCTCTAGAAGTGAAATGTATTATTAGTGGGATAGAAGGGGAAATGGTCTGCATTGTCTCAGCAGTACCTGGTTCATTAAGGGAAAAATCTGCCTACTGCTTGAGTATTTTCCTGGCTAACCTGACATATGGTTCATTATTATTGCGCATTATGATAGCCCCCAAGGAACCCCGCTCTATCAGGGCCTCAGCCTGCTAAGCACTTGTACAAACACAGGAAAGGAGCCCCTCCTCTGAAGAGCTTGCTGGCTAAACAGAGGAGACAGACAAAGGGCTGGGATGCTGCGCGAAGGTTTGCAAAACTCATCTGACATTCAGAGGGTCCTTTCCTCCTGTTGGTTTTTCTTTTTGATGAAAAGGGGATTTTAGTTTTCAAGAGAAAAAGGAAAATGAAGGGAAGGACATAAAAAAGGCTGAGAATAGGGAGGTTAATGAGAAGAAACTGATATGAATAAATGCATACAATTTTTACCTTTCCAAAAGGAAGGGGAGCGTCTTTCTACCACATGTGCAGCAGATAAAACAAAAAGTAATGGGCTCATACTGCAGAAAAAAACATCAGATATTACAGAAAAAAGTTTTATGGACATAAGGATAGGGAAAATCAGGGACAGGCTGCTGGGAAAGCTGGAGTGACACCAACATTGGATGGCTTCAAAAACACACTGAACCTTTATGAGGCACAACTTAGACATAAGTGACTCTGGCTGGAGCCGGAGGCTGAGCTCCTTGCCCTTCCAACTGCTTTCCCATTCTTCTGGTTCCAGGAGTGTCACCTCTACCTCAGTTTTGGATGAGATCACTACTCTTCCATAATGGCTGGAGTTACAAAGTGAGCATGTTTAAGGTCACTCAGAAATACAGCCAGAAGTGAAACCACCTCTTTCCCCATGTTCTCACTCATTTTTGTAATGTTACCTCCCTAGACCTGAGCTATCCCAGGTCCTCAGTAAAGAGGGATCACAGACACAAAGAAATGTGCTCAAAAGAGGGAAAAACCCCCACAGTTTTGTCAGCTCCATGTAAAAAGTCAAGCAGTTGCCTAAGTCCAAACTGAATTTCCTGGGAAATTCCAAAGGTGCCACAAGTGCACATTAGATCATGCAGCCCACAAGCATGGAGAGACAGCTCTCCAAAGGGATGGGCAGGGAGAAGGAGCACGGGATGACAGCAGCACCAGTGGGAGGAAGGCCTTTGCTGAAGCCCTGGAACAGACCTGTGACACGTTAGGCAGGGCTGAGGTCCTGCACAATCCCCTCCACTTCCGAAGGGACCCTTTCTACCCCTTCACCGAGGACATGAGCACATGGGATAACCAGAGCTAGAAGCACTGAGAGTTTATGATGTGGAGGGAGAAAAAAATAAATACTGCTGAGTCTCCAAGTGTCTCCCTTGCCTGGTGAAGCAGCAGTGACATCTAAGAGCAGGAGAGAGCCCATCTGCTTCCTCCTGTTCTCTGCTTCCACTGCACGAGATGATTTTCTCCTTTCCTCCAGGAAAAAGAAGTGGGATGTCTTCTCCCTGATTCACATTCTAGATGATCCAAAAAAATCCTGCCAACTCCCTCTGCTCTCCTGTGTTGAAGGGGACAGACCAAGTGACTCAGACAGAAATGTGAAGCAGTATCCACTTATCCACCACTGCCCACAATCACAAACAAGAGCAAATTTAAGTCAGGTCCTAAAGGGTGTGGAGGATGATGCACTGCTGGCATTTTGGGTTTGCAAAGGATAACGCCAGGTTTCTGCACTGCTATTGACTTTCCCACAGGACAGTCACATCCTTCAGATGTGCTTATCTGAAATACCTTTATTTTCGTGCAATGGTTTATTTTGACAATAGGGTATGTTCTCCTCTCCTTTCAAAACCTGTTGAGAAAAATACCATTATCCTGAATGGGGAAAAGGGTTGTGTGAAGCCTCTTCTAGTCTTTAGTGGGAGCCTTCCCACAGTCAAGACCAGCCTCCTGCAGAAATAGCAGAAGAGCCCTCCGTATCTGCTTTCAGCATCACAGATGCTATTGTTCACAGAGCAGCACTTGGAAGGAGTGAAGTGCTCCAGAAACCCTTATCTTTATGACCTGCCTCCAGCAGAGAAACGAGCTCATTACTGTTGCCCTAAAATATTATTATATTAAAACACAATAATATGGTTTCATTGTTTCTATGGCAAAAACTTTGGTCTCACTCTGAGAGGTTTGGTGTTGGATCGTTCCACATGCATAGAAAAAGGCAGTTTGTGTTTTACTGGATAGAGGTTAATCTCAGAGCTGCAGAGCCCTAGTGGCTCAGTTGCTTCTGCAGACTGAAGGATGTGGCCGCAAAGACCATCCTCTCTCTAACAAACCCAGCTCTCCGCTCTCCATCACCTCCCTACACCCACCAGAAAAATTAGCCTCAGCATTTAAGGAGAAATGGAAAAAACCCAAAACAAATCCAAAAAAACAAACATACCGAATCAACAAATTAAAGCTCGTAACCCAAAATTCCTTATTCTGAAGGTTTTTCCTTCCCTGGTTCATCTGCCTGTAGGGAATTCAGTCAGTTACATTGCTAGCTTAAAAACCCTGAAGCTGTCCTTGAAATGAATGGCTCCATTCATTTAAGTGGGAGTGTGTTCTGGTTTTATTACCTGATCCCATATTTCTACCACAGAATCACAGGGCAAGTAAGTAAAACAACCTGTTCTCAACTGTGGCTGCCTGGTTATGTCCTCCTATTACATTAATTTCTGTTATTTTTCCAGGATTAATTCCGTGCACTAGGAAAGGATAATATCCCCCACCTCTGCATGAAAACACAGTTTTAAAATATCTTCTGAATGATTTAGTGCCACTCAGCCCATCGAATTTCTGTCTCACCAATTAAAAAGAAAACCAAGACAATTAATTTATAAACCAAGAGAAAAAGAAAAGTCTTCTAAAATTAGCAAAGCTCACTCCATGCAACATTAGCCTTTCCTTCATCTTCAATGGGCTTTACATCAGATCCAAGCTGCAGTCATTTCTTTCAAATAAAATAGAGCTGTTAAACAGCAACCCAGAAAAACCCCACCACCATTAACACAGGTGAGGGCTGCTTTCCCCAGCCCTCTCATCATTCTTTTGCAAGGTTTTCAGGAGTGCATCCCCAGGAATGCCCCTTCCCAAAACAGCTCCACGAGATAGATATGTCTAACCCTCTCAAATATGTCAGTGCCTGACTGCAGCCACCCTTCAGCCCTGCTGCTCAAGCACCTCCTGAAGCCCCAGCGTGGGGCACCCCAGACCAGGGCAGGGCTGGGCGTGGGCACTCCCAGGGCAGCACCCCTGGGTGCACTGCCAGTCCCTCCAGCGCACGGAAATAATCACACTCGCAGCCGTGACCTGATAGGCAAATAGAGCTTGATCATTACCCAGCTCTGTAACAGATAAATACACCTTTTGGACTAAATCATTATCTAACTGCCTTTTTTTAAATGGAGCTGGGCAATTATTTTTAAACCCTGCTATGAGGAATAATAGTCAACTTCACAGGGCTGGCTGGGAATAGGCCATAACACTTGGGGAAAGTCCAGGCTGAAATGCTCTGTAGTTTAATGACATGTTACATCGGGAGAAAAATGCATTTGGAAGGAAATACCATTAAAAGAGGTAAGAAATAAAATGCTATACTGTGAAATGCTTGTAAGAGGGGAAAAAATATTATCTGACTATTCAATTTTCAAAAGATTTCAGAGCTTGTCTGTCTGGGCTGTGATGAGTAAACTACAGAAAAATGCCCTGGTTATGGATTGAGCCAAAGGTGACCTTACAGGACCTTTTTTGTTCTGAGAGACAAACTAAGGAAGGTAAAACAGGTGCCATTGTTAAGAAAGGGATATTCAGCCCTAGGATGATTATGATTCTTCAAGCTGTAGAAATGCAGTCAGAAAAATCTGCAGCAGCTTTAACGTCTATTAATAATACAGAAGCATGTTCTGGCATTAAAATAATGAGCAATGCTAATTCCAGATCCCTTTTGATCCCATCTCTCTTTCTGGTTTTTTTAATGAAATATCTATTCTTTTCTGTTTAATGTTTCTGATTATTCAGGAGATAATTATTCATAAATTGTTTCCAGTAAAACCTGTTTAATAACCTATTTTCATTTAGCATCCCCAAGCAACACCAAATTTCTAATTACTTACATCAATGGTCACCTCTCAAAGATTATTGAGACCTCCCAGAAAAAAATCTCATTGCAACTGTCCTTCCTGGGCTTGAAAGTCAAAACCTGCCTATTCCACACATGTGGTTTCTACAGAACCCATTTAGTGGCCATAAGCCATAGAATGTTGGCATTTCCCAAGCACTCTGATTAGATATCCATTTCCTGACTATCCTTAAAGGAGAATTTTGCAGCTGAAATATTAAAATTCTTTTAAAAATCCTAAATGAGTAATTGAAGTTTTTTTGAAAGGAGATAACAGATATTTTGCCTGCAAGTAGAAAGGTCACGTAAATAGATAACACAGCACTAAGAGCTCTTTCAAACAATTTGAAAAGTCGTAATCAGCAATTCATGTATCAAGAGACCCATGAAACAAAACAGAGCTGTGATGTATATCCAGTAGCTCCTGCAAAACACAGGCTTGAGATCCCACTGCAGCCAGCACCCTATAAATGAACAGAAGAAAGAAGCTTCAGCCCCATAAAGCTCATTTCAGCTTAAGAAAAAAGTAACTGATATTTTATCTTGTAAGTCCTTCCAAGCTGCCCTATTGCCTGTCTTTGCGGCACAGGGGAAGACAGATCCATGTGTGGCGTGTATAGGCACTGCCAAAAAATAGGAAAAATCTAAAAATAAATAAATCCCTGATTTTTCTTTTCTTAAAAAATTAAAGTAAGTACGTATCAAATGAAGACGACACAGCAAAAAAGAAAAATGCACCAGTAAATCTGTTTTCATTTCTGTGGAAGATGCAGTCTCGGTGATCTGGCTACTAGCCACTAGCCAACTAGCCAAATGTGATTTAAAAAAAAAAAAAAAAAAGAATTGTTAATGGGAATTCCTTTCCAGGGTTGCTCTTCCGGAGAGGAAAGTGGAAGATGACAGCCCAGCACCGGCTGGCGTGGCGGCTCGCTCCTCGGCTGCCTCGGCAGAGCAGCGCGCAGCGCTCCGGCCGGAGCACAGCTCCTCTCCTCGGGCACTCATCAGTGCCAAGCCCCGTCTGCCCGACCTGACCACACCTGATGGATGCTGATGGAAGAGCACGCGTTCCTGCGTGGAGCTCGGCATGTCCCATTTCGTGAGCCAGGCCAGGAGAAGGATTTACGGCACTCCCGTGTGAGCACCAGCTCGCAGCAGACAGGTAAACCGCGACGAGAAGCTTCTCTGCTGCAAGGAGCTCACGGCACAAAGGTGCTCGGTGCAGCAGGAGAGGCTGACAGTGCTGCAGCCACAGGGCTTTGCAGGCGCAGGGGAGCCCTTCTGCAAGCAGCAAGGTGGGAAGTTCAGTACAGCATCATGCAAACTATTCTCAACCATTTATCCAAGGGGCAAAGGGCTGGAGGAGAGCAGAGAATCCAAAAATTTTTAAAAATGCAGCCTGAACAGGAGAAAGAGATTGCTGCAGGGGTGACAAGGCAAGAGAAAACATTGCTGACTAGATGCAGTCATGAAGGAAATTGAAGAACAGACTACATTGATTGTCCCCTCTTCACCACAAATGCACCACCATCCCTCAGGCAGACATGGGCAACCTCATGTTCACCAAAAACTCATAGAGAATACCCAGCTGTGGTAAAGATACCTCCAGTGCCAGGCAGATACTGTGCAGTTTCCTTGTAGTTGCTTCTCTAGAAAGCCAAAAGACATCTCCTGTTTGGCTCAGGAAAGGTCTGCTAGTTTCCACCTGGAAATAAGGTGTGCTCCTACCCACTCCAGTAAGGGACAGCCTGATGGAAGTGGTTTCCAAGGCCTCTCAGGTTTACTGAAAGATACCCTGGGATAGGGCATTCAATACTTATTAGCAGGAATCTCAAAAGTTTAATGTGGAAGAGACAATAGCAACAGCAGGAATAATCAAAAGATGAAGATCACCGGTACCTGTCAACCAAAGTCCCAATCTTTAGCCTGGCTCACCAGCCTGAGAGCTGCAGAGACCAAAGCTGTCCTCAGCAAGGACCAGCCCTAAAGGCAGCCCAGCAGCCTCTAAGGAAGAGCAGTTCAGCTGACTGTGACTCAGGAGAACACCCACTGCCCCAGTGCAGCGTGGCACAAGCAGGGGATGCTTTTGGAGGCAGAGTGAGGAGCCTGGAAGGCTCCCAGGGTCACAGACACCATCCCTGAGCACCAGGCTGGCACCTTGCAGGGGCCCACTGGGCACAGCCAGGCTCCCTAGACACATCTCAAACGACAAGCTGTGTGCAGTGTAAGACTGAAGCCTCTAAATGAAGATTAGTCATTGCAATTCTTTGTTAGCAGGTACTGTAAGTAAAAGTGTGTTTCCAGTTTAGTGAAGCAAGCGCATAATGCTTTTAACTTACCCTCTAAAGTGCTGTCTCCTGTCAAAACCTCTTCCCTAAGCTATGATAGCTCACATCAGAAGCACTGCAGATGCAGACTCACTGCCTCATGGCAAAGGGCTGACATTTCTGGTGAGGACCCACAGCCCTCTGCTGCTACAACAGCAACATCCTGCCAGAAAAATCACTACAGCCTCTCTTTGAGGAAAAAAATTCCTGGAGATAAGAATAAAGAGCAAGTAAAAAGCACATCCTCAGAGGTATACTGCAGCCTGGATAAAGGCAGAGAGAATATGGCAAATCGCTTTTAAACCCAGATGAACCACACAGCCCTGCAAGGAAAGAAGAAGAAAATGAAAGGGAGGGGAGGTGGGGAAGGAAAGAAAAAGGAAAAATAACCCCACCCCACACCTCTACCCCTCACCCAGCAAGCACTCGGGCTTCTAGTGATCCCTGTACAGGCTCATCCCACAACTGAAGCACATCAAGCCATGGGGCTTCTAGAGATCACCTTCAGCTGCCACAAAGCCCCTTGATATTCAGCTGCATCGAAATGTAATTAGAGTCAAACCCCAGCATTCTGTGATATTGAACAAATACTGAAAAATAGCATAAATAGCTTTTTTATTCAGTACCACCAGGCTAAAGTTGCCTGCAATCTTGCAAGTCGTTTTTAACTAGGTAATTGAGGGTGTTAAAGCAGATGCTACCTTCTAAGAAGCTATTTGACTGTCTGCTGACTAGAGAAACCAAAATACAAGGTGACCAACTAACACCTCTTTCCTTCAGCTCTGCTCTCACAGCTCAGGTGACAGCAGGAAAAATACCTGCCTTAATCATGGTGTGTGGATTCATGCATAGCTGGTAACAGCTTAGCGAGGTGCAACAGCTGCACCCCGACTGCCCTTGATGTTATCGCAGCCAGTTCCAGCCAGCTCTGAGCCTGGTGGTAACAGCTTCATAAAAGGCAAGTTTTTAGCCAGCTTCTTGAGGGGTTTTTACAGCTGCAGTGAACTCACCAAAATATCTCTAATAAAGCTCATGAATATGTGTCTGAGGCACAGGCCCACCCTTGGTTACACTGAAATAACACATCAGGAGTTGGTCTCTGCTATTCACCTCCACAGAAAATTAATGAAGGTCTCTCAATCCATCACAATTCATTAGCAACCCAGGACACTGACAGCTCTATTATTTTACTTTTACCAAAATTGGCAGGGACAGAGTCTCTTTGTTGCAGTTTTTGATGTGTCTGTATCTTTCCTCCCCTTTCCAGATGGCAGTTGTTCTTCCAGGATGGATTTTGATTGAGCCCGGGTGGCACAGGGAACCAGCATGCTCTGAGTCCAGGCACACCAACACTGCTGAGGACAGTTTGGGTATTTTGCCACTGAAATAATATTACTATACTTTAGAAATTGGTTCTTTTTGGGACTCAAGCATCAGCCCTGAAGAAGGGCTTGTGCACCTACTGCTGTGACCACGAGCTTGGCTGTAGGAGCCAGTCCAAGAGAAGACATCCATTTTAGTGCAAAACACGTCTTTCTGAAATATTATTCACTTAACCTCTGTTAACCACCAGTACAGGGGGCTCAAACAGGAGCATTTCAGAGTCAAATTCTCATGTGTCTGGTAACAATCATTATCACCTGCACAATTATTCATCTCATTGGTTTCTGGCTCTAGTATATCACTGCCTGAAGAACTATTTTGGGAGGGAGCATTTTTGTGGCTAACACCTTTCAAGTGTTGTTGTAGGTCTACTCCAGCACTGAGTGCTATTTAGTGTGAGCAACGATATCAGATTTGGTTCAGATCTGATATTTGTGATATGTGGCACCATTCCCGGAGATATTAGAAGAGATTCTCTGAAAAATAACATGAGAAATGGAACCTCCATTTTCTTCCTCATCTGGTTTTCGATCCAGTGCAAAGTACTGATGTGTTAGAAATCACTTGTGGAAACAGGATAATCAGGTAATTTGTCCTTTGCCTGACAAAGATATAAGGGTTTGAGACGCAAAAAAATTTACAGAACTGGAGAGAGCTTTTGAATTAAAAAATAATGATTTTGTGCTTTTAACAATAGGGCATGCTCTTCTGCTGCTTGTTGTTTTGTGTTCTTCACGTGCAGGACACTCCTAAAACCACTGCATACCCACCTGCACAAGGGACAACTGACCTGCACATACCTCAGCCCCTCTGTTTTCTAAAACCTGTCACACTTACCTCTTTTCCTACCATCCTTCCCACACATGGAGGGCGCTCCTCTGAGCTTGTGCACCTGAGCCTGGAAGAGCTGGAATCTGAAGCTCCAGGATAAATTTCTCTGAGAATTATTGCTGTCTACAGATATCCTTAGCATTCTTTACTTGTATTGCTATAGAATATATATTAATAGTGTTATCTCGATGCTTTGCCTAATTTCAGTAAGGATGAGGTTGTTACAGGAGGCATCAGTGAGTTTGGGACAGGTGCACAGCAGAATGCAGCATGGCATTTGCTAGCTGTGATGCAGAATAATGTGGACTTGCAGGAACATCCTGATCAGCCTTCCAGGCTGAGGCATTGCCTCCCCCTGTGCAACCGCTGGCAAATTCTCCTTACACATTAGCATATCAAAGCATCTACCGACAATAAAATTAACAAAACACGAGAATGAAGGAGACACGCTGAAACTGAATTGAAAAGCCAGAAAATAAGGACACCTGCCAGCATTTCCACTCGGGTGCACTTCCAGCTGAACACAAGCTGCCCTGCAGAAGGCAAAATTGGGCCTGATTCTGCCTTATGGAACTTTTGCAATTCCACAGGTGACTGAGCAAGTCTGTAAATGAACATCCACCTGCACAAAGATTTATTGCTGTTGTAATTTTTGAGACTGTCTTCCACTGCCAGCCTGGGTGGGTATTGGCCATCCTTCTGCACAGCTTGAGAGGCAGGCTAGGAACAGTTTACATACACTAACCAATTTAATTCTGCAAGTGTGCAAAATATCTTGGCTAAATAACAATCTAATTACTACTTACTGTGGGATTACCCTAAGGGTGATGGGTATCAAAATTCTAGGAATGTCAAAATGATGTTTATAAAGTTTTTTCAGATTTCTTATATCTTGATTTACTGACACCTCACTGCTTTCTATCAAAGCCCAATTTTATGTCATAAACTTTATCTCTGTGATATCAAAGCAAGAACTAGTGCACTATTAGAGAATCCTCTATCATTTTACATCTTTCTAACCCTATAGGCAAATAAATATGCTATTAATGAAGGCATCTTTAAGTTTGAAATAGAATTGTACCCTGTACATTTGTTTTCTCTTCATTTAATCCAAATGAAACCCCTGAAAGGCCTATTCACACCTCACAAAGGTTTACAAAGGGATGGAAAAAAAATCTGCTGTATCAAAATAATTATATAAAACATTAGTCTCAGAAGAAAAGGCTGGGATCTCAAAACCCATTCAGCTTTCAGATATAATCTTTTTAATATGAGGTTAGATTAAACAATGTGAAGTGAAAGGAGTTAAGTATAAATCCATATAGATGCCCAAAGTATTTACAGTGTGCATTAAATAAATCATTTCATGTGAAAGGACAGTTATTGTTACTGGAAAGGTTTCCTAATTCACTTTCAGATAAAAATAAAGAGGGCTGCATCAGGAAGCTTTGTACACTTTTTCCCTCCTGACAGCTTTCAAGTGGCAGCATATTATTTGGTCGCTGCTACATACAGAGTGTCTTAATTAAAGGTTGTCTAAAAATACAGAACGTTTTCACAACCACATCTGCCATTAACTCCTCTGACATGCTGGTGGCATGAAGCACCAGAACATTCTCCTCTCCCAGTGCTCTGCCCCACTCTCCTCCTCACCCATTCCGCCACGGGCGGACGCGCCAGCGCGGCGAGGTCGGCACGGCCCCTTCTCCGGCACGGCCAAATGGCCCTTCTTGCACCAGAGCCAGGCTCTGCTCCGAGCAGAGAGAGGCCACTGCCTGCCCTCCCTGAGGTCTGGGACACTCAGCCTCCCTGCAGCTTTGGACCACGCTCTTGAAAGGAGCAGCTCGTCACTGTCTGGGCTTGTCATCGGCTCCACTCACCGTCCAGAGGCTGCGCCGGATCCGAAACCCAGCTCGGCGTGGCCGGGGGGTCCCTGCTGGATGTACCCTGCCCACAGCGTGGGGAAAGTCACGGCTCAGTGACCCAGAGCTGCTCCAGCCAGCCCTGCCACCAACGCGTCCCTCAGCCACACAAGGAGAGCTGTGGCCGCGTCCCAGCCCGGCCGGCTCAGGGGCTGGGACGCATCGGGAGATTTCTCCACCTTGTACTGAGGATAAAATCGATGCTGAAGAGCCCAAAGCAGAGGCAATCCAGGAGTTCTGAGATGGGGCTGGTGATTATACAGCCAGGTTATTTGCCCAAGGGAACATATTGAGAAATAAAATCACCGAGGTTAGACCATAAAAGAAAAATCAAACCACTGCCCTTTTATGCAAAGGATTCATTCCACAGGCACCACTTTGGAAATCTGGGTTTTGTTCAGTTGTGCTGTGTGTGTGCATGGCAGAGGGTTGGATACTCAGGTGTCTAATAATCAACTGAGCAACCTTTGCAGTATTTTCCCTAAAGGAAGCACTGATTTGTTTTCCTTCTGCTGGATTGCTTCTCCTTATGAAATCTGGAGGACTGCAATATCCTTCAGCCCTTCTTCTCACAGTCAAATTTGATTCAAATCAGTGTTTCTCCACCAAGTTATATCACAGAGGAGAAGCCCCAGCACTGACCAGGAAAGTGGGAGCATGTACTTCATTTCCTCAAGAAGTTTGGCTAAAGCAGGACTAGTTTAACTTGTTTAACGTCACATACATTTAAACAAGAGGGAAATACACACTGCCCACAGAACTCCTCTCTCATACTGACTACTTAGTCAAGCACTGTGGATTGCTACACATAAGCCATATTGGCAATTATCCGCAGTAAATACAGTTCATGGTTTAAGAAAAGGACCAACTCCCCAGTGAAATTAGGGAGTACTCTTCCAAGTGCCTTGTCTCTCCCCCATTGCAACGCTGAGAAAATGAACTAAAGATTTTTATAACTCAGAAGACATTTTACTCCCTCCAGACTCAGCTGTCTGATGCCTAAGCACAGCAACTTTTTAGACAAGAACTGTGCTGCTCTCTAGCAAATGCTACACCCTTAAGACACATCCACTAGAAGAGAGATTAACTTATTAAACGTCATGCAGGCAGTTTGTTATTTATAGTCTTCTGTTTCGTTGGTTTGTTTTGCTTTTTTTTTTCTCTTAAAACCTAGAATGCTTAAGCCACTCGTATTGATTTTTTCAAAGGTTAAAATACCTCTAGTGGATGTGCCCTAATGGAGCATTCGAGCTCAAAGAACAAGCTGTGTGACTCACCAGCTGTTAAGCAACCTTTAATGCACATGATTCTGAGAACTGCAAAGAACATAGCACTACAAAGTAGCCCAGGCTGCCTGGGAAGAGCCTGATAATAAGAGCTACATTCTCACATTATTCCACTAGACAGATATGTTGATTGGTGGGATATCGGGCATCTTTGGGGAAAAGGTGTTCCCACGCAAGTGGAACATCAAACTGGATGATTCCTTTATCATTCTGAAGGGGTTTTGAGGTAATTTATTCTAGTGTGAAAACTGGCTGGAAAATTATTGTAAAGATTACTTATGATACAGACCTCCAGAGGCAGCACTTGGCTCCTCTTTGTCTTTGTACAGCACCTGAAACAAGACTGACCCAGCCCCTATTAGCATTTTTCAAGTAGGTGTGCTAAAACTGACCTCTCATGCCCTTAACCATTCATTTTATTCACTCCCCATCTCGTCCTGGGAAACAACACTCCAAGTAGCAATACAGAAATCAGCTTTGATTTTAATTGACAATAATTCAGAGCTCTAAGAAGTTAGACACTTATGAACAGCTCAACTGGCACAGAATTAGCAGTCCTCCGTGGAATTACAACAGATAAGGTGAAATTCACATAAAGGACATGTAAAATGCATGATGGTATGATTTGCCATGTTATATGCTTAAAGAGAGTCATGGCAGAGGGAGAATTTTCAATGGAAAGGAGGAGACCGGGATTGAAGCCACAAGGTGGGAAGTTCAGGCTGGTGACTTCCAGTTTGCTCTGCCTGTTCTGCAAATGCCTCCTGAAGATGCTCGAGGTAAAAATGGCCCAAATAAATCATTGTTTGACCCTCCCTGTTTGGAAAGGGACACTTGGTGAAGGAATTTTCCCTCATGTCCTTCAGCCCTTCTGAAGGAATGTTCTTGTTATGGTTTCAAGGGGCTGACACCCTGCTCCTGGTGCTCTGCAGACTGGCAGAACAGTGTGAGCAGGGGCACGTTACATCTGAGTTCATTATTTTAAAAAGCGGAGAAGGGAGGGAGAAATGCTTATACCTCTGCATCTCCTTGCTCTGTTATTAATGCTTTTCAGCTGTTTTAAATTAAGATAAATGTCTGAAATACAATGGCATTATGTTTGAACTCCATTCAGTTCAATATAAGTAGATTTTAAACAGGAAACCGATGGTCCTTTTGAATGTGAAACTCTGTATTAGAACCAAATGTAGCTCTTTAATCTCATTTGGTACATATACTAAAATCATTATTACTTTATGAAACCTTTTTAAAGATTTATATATTCCATTGACTTGGACTTATATGGCAACAGCTTTTTCTTTTAGGTTTAAAATTAAAACAGGAAAAAAATCTTCAACATTCTCAGAACTGTTTTATTTCTTTCTTGGCACAGAAAGCTGTTAAATGAAGTCATTTTCTCCATTGTGCAGCAAAGCTACAGCTACTTGTATGTCAGTCAAAATATACTTTACCCAGAAAGCTCATAGCTGCTTTGTTACAGTAAAACTGAGGTTAGTCTCACTGTTCCAGTCACACAGTAACCAGATATAACCTCTGAAAGGGAAAAATAAAGTGCATACAATTGCTGTTAACCAGGTTCTCTTACTCATGCTGGAAGTCTGGCAATCACAGTGGCACTGAGCGAGGAGTAACGTGGCTGTCACAGCCTGAGCAGGGGGTCTGAATCCAGCCAGCAGCAGAAGGTATTTCATCGTATCTGAGAGAGGTAAGACTATGCAAGAATTTTAATACATTCAATGCCCGAAGCAGGTATTTGTAAAGGCTACAATTATTACATGAGAAACAACATGAATAAAGGTATTATCCATCTGACTACTCAGAACCATGCTCTGGTTTTCTAAGAAAACCATAACGTCATAAATAAGCTTAATAAATGTTCCTAGAGGTATAGAGTGAATCAAACAAAGAACACATCATAATAAAATCCAATGAAGAGGGAAAGCTCACAGGCATATTGTTGGAGTACTTGTTTCTGAGTCAGTTAACTGATTGTCTGTGTTACTCTTACTGGAGCCTGCACAGACCTCAAGCAAGATCAGATCCCCGTCGTGCTGGGTAGCCCATAAACAAAGAGCAGCCCTGCCCCAAAGGATGCATGGCAGAAAGCACAGCCGTGGGACCAAGCAGGAGCACTGCTCCCTCTGTTCGGCCAGACCAGGAAGGCAGACAAGGAGGCGTTAAGTGACCCTCCTAAAATTACAGGTGATGGCTGTAGCAGAACTGGGACCTGAAATCAGCTCTGCCACAGCCCAATTAATGCCTGGCCCAGAAACCACACTGTCACTGGCTTTTCACTTTTACTTTTCTCGTGTGATTACGTACAGCTTAAACTGTGCCAGGGCCAAGTGGACTCCCGGGTCAGTCAGCTTATCTGGGAAGAACAGGAAAAATGGCAAGAGCCGAACCATACGGAGAGCTCCTCCGCCAGCAACCACGTCTGGCACAGAGAAAGTGTAACAGGGTCAGCCTCTTTCCTGGCACCATTCACAGTTAATTGAGGGATTTTGGAAGAAAGGTGGTTTCCAGAGAGCCAGTGTGGGCAGCAAGGGTGGAAAGCTCCCAGTGGGGAAACCCGAGCAAGGAGGTTTGCACAGATGCCAGTGCTGCTTCGCTCCAACAGGAGGAGGGACAGGCATTCTCCAGAGAGGGAAAAGGAAAATTACATTTATCACAAAGAAAATGGAAAAACAACTGAATCAATTAAAAGCTCTTATTTGGACGATTTCCTTTGACTTCAAAGAGGACGGAAAATGAAGTTTAAACATCAGTTTAAAAGCCTATCTATAGATTAATAGGCGAGCCTACTTTGTTCTTACAGAATCCATTTTCATCCAGCATGGCTGAAAACTTCACTGATGCCATGGAGACTCTCAGGAACAGGCAGAACAGCTCCACTGGAACGAGGTACTCCTCAGCAGACACGTGGAAGGAGCTGTCTTCCATACAGCTCAGTTATGGTCACCAATGATCACTGTATTGTCCTGGGGAAGAAAGACAATTTGGAAGCCAATATCACCCTGAACTGAGACAGCACATGGCTGAGATCTGCTCTAACAATGCCTGCAGTTGTTTCTTGTGACAGGCAGATGAGGCGAGCAAGAGAAAGGAGTCACCAGGAGTCCTCCCCAGCTCTCAGCGAACCAAGAGGAAAGACTGGCACGTCCAAGCAGGTGGGTCCTTGGCCACGATTTCCACTTTTCCTCTACAGCTTTGAACAAGAGCAGGCTTGTGACAAAAACACACCTGGGTAAGCTTTCCTAGGAGAAACTGTAGGGAGAAATTTCTCTTGCAGTCACTGGTTTTTTTGGGGGGAGAATGCCCCAAACCTTGTGTTAAACATCTTTTAACACAATCACACCTGGAAGTATTTGACCGAAGCTGCACAACAGAAGATCGTGAAGCCTCTTCAGTTACTCCTACCAGTAATGAGCATGAACACCATGGCACGTACCTCGGGTGCAATTCCAGAACAGCCCCTTTCTCCGAGGACTGCACCAAGCCCTCGTGCAGCAGTGGCTGGTCACAGCAGCTCCTGCTCCCGTCAGATCCTGATGGAGCACTGAGGGGAGAAACCACAGGCAAACCTGGCACCAGCGCCACACTCAGCGGGGTTAAAGTGCTGGACCAATATTTGTAGCTTCTCTATTTGTTTCAAATTGTCTTTCCTGCATAAAGGAGACATGCCCCTCCTGACACAAATATTAAAATTAAAGAAAACCACTGAAAACTAATGGTCTTCTTCTTTAGCAGTGATATTTCCTTATTCTACAAAACATGGATTACCCTTTTCCAATGATCAAATTTAAGTGGACCCATTTATTACAAGGAAATTAGCCTCACTAACCCTTTGCCACTTCACAACTGAACCCACTTAAAGACAGCTCTTGATTAAACACCACTTATCCATCATCTTTACTTTTAATGACTTTCAGTCTTTGAGAGAACAAAGAATAACGTGCTGGGCTCAGTGATCCCACATGGGATATCCATTCCCTCAGCTCTGGGCCCCTTTTGGAGCCAGAGCTTTCTTGGAGGAGACACAGAGAGAACATAGAGCTGGGTAGAGGAAGCCTTTAACACCCATTTGGAAATGAGCAGAGATTTTAACAGCCGGCTCCAGGGAATGCAACCAGCTTTGACACAAACTCTAAGATATTAACCTGCCATTTCAGGGGAGCTCATTCTTCTCCAGCTTGTTGTACCAGAAACATCTGCAGGTATCTTTTCAGAATTATAACTCGCATACTGTTATCTAAAAAAAGTATCACTATTAAGATGGAATTTGAGGCTCTGCACACACAGCCACAAGCAGTCCTCATCCCACACACACAGTTATGGTACCTGCCCAGCTGCCCCTCGAGGTGCTGAGCTCAGCCTGGGGTCACCTAAGCCCCTGCTTAGGTCTAGGAGAATTGAACCTCAGGGAGCTGTGCTGGCAACCTAAAGAGAAGCTAAAACTGCTTTTATGGTATTACACAACATTGTGAGCACTGGATGGAGAGCACTGGGCCAATGAGAATTCACTTTGCCTTTGCTAACTTCTTTTAAAAATTTTTAATGGGGTGACTGTACTGGAAGACTTTACACCAGATCAGCTGCTAACCTTGCCTGGCTCACTGTCAGCTGTCCTCCCACAGCAGGCATAAAACTAATCTGAAAACATAAAGCTGCATAAACTTTGCATCACTCATCCAGGCTAATTTGACAGAAGTGTGATTGCGCTGCGTCTTGATTCAGATCACATTCCTCACCAGGTGATAACCTGTATCATGAACAGCCCCTCATTAATGATCAGAACACCTGTGAGAACGCAGCTTTGCCATGCCCCAGCACTCAATCACATCCCTTCTCTTGAAATTCTAAGGAATTTCCTGGAGTATAATCAAATTTTATGCTGAAAAAAAAAGGCAAATTAAATTTACAGCATGGAAAGTGCCTGGTTTTGTGCCATCTAAAGGACCAACTGATCTGATAGGGAATTTCCCATTAGTTTCCAATAACCAAGCAGCTTTTAGAGGGCAGGGCTGGTGGTCCTCAGTGCAGTCACTACAATGATGTGAATTCTCCAAGGAAGCTTTTTACTCAACTCTTGCCTTTTCCCTCTGTTGCTTTTCCAGCCTTTCTTCACTTTCCCCCCTTTTCCTCTGTCTGGTACATTTGTACTTCTAAACAAGCCTTCCCTTCTCCCATTTGCATGCAGAAGAGTGTCTCCAGACTGGTTGGTACCAGTAGGTTTTCCCTCAATATTAAACTATTTGAATTTAGGAGGTTTAGCAGCACCTGTTTAGATAGGTACCAGCAAGTGATTCAGGTGATTGCAAATGCTCATTTCTCTGAAGTAAAACACATTTCACTGTGGGGCTGGAAGGTCTGGATTCAAAAGTTTTATTCCACCCAGTTCTCTTCCTGACTTTCACTTCTCATTTTGTGCCTGCAAGTGCTCGACACACTCAGGTAGCTGCTTGTCAGGTCTGTAAATGGGAAAGTTTTGCTGTATTTTTGTGAGTCAGGAAGGAAAAAAAAAGAAAGGCCATGGCACCTTCAAGGTTTTAATAGGAAAAGCAGAAAAGATAATCCAGAATGACAATTCATACAGAAAAATGGGTTGGAAACTCTGGTTTCCAGAGGTGAGTCCAGTACCAACACCATGGTTTTCCATGCTGATACAACAGAAAGAGCAAGGCAACAAGAAAAAAACATGACTGATCATTTCCAAGTCCAGGTGTATAGCTAAAGATAGTACAGAGGAAATGAATAAATAACCAAGCTTTTAATAAGTGCATAAGGGCACTTATTAACCTGACAGTGTCTAATGCTAAGAGGAGCCATTGTGAGACAGGCTGGCTTCTGCTCCAGAACCAAAAAAATCCAGTAACACATTGAAATGAAAACCTGCATCCCACAGCAAGCCCAAAGCCAGACTCTAACTACCTGAAAGATTGGAGCAAGGGGTGGGGGAGGAAGAGATAAATAAAAAAAATGTAAATAGAGATGTATCACATTGAAGAGAGACAGAAGAGAAACTGGAGGAGTTTCTTCAAAGGGCACGGATCCCCTTTCTCTTCCAGCTCATGATATTATACACAAATAACCTGAATAGCCCTCAGAGCAGGAAAAGCATGTTTCTGACAGAGACAACATGTATTCCCTGAGTTCTCAGCCACGCACAACATACCTGCTTCGTGTATCCTTATGTGTGTGAGCACACAGGCAGTGAAACATTTCCTTGCTGCCCAGGCAGCAAATGTACATGGCAGGAAAACCCTGGATCCACTGAGATCAGGAAAAAAGCATGTGTTGGCTCAGGTAGCTTGGGGTGACTTTTGATACTCTGAGAGTTTCAATGCAGCAGGGCAAATCCTCACTGTCTCTCTGCACAGCCCATCTGCTGCAGCTCACCTGTACACAGCCCTGAGCTGAGAGGTGAAAGGCAAGAGAGGCGGTGGATAAAACATCATGCAGGAGCTCTCTGCTACACAAGCGTCACCTACGAAGACACACATACACAAAAATAAAAGTTGCAATTATTATCTGACAGAAGTGGTAATCCAACATGACAGTAGGTCTAAGAGTCAATATATAGAGTCCACTGGTACACCAGTCAAATTACACAACTTTTCAACAACTCAGCATGCAAGACATGTTTATCTTGCACAGTGTTGTGCATTTTCCCAGCCATGCAGAAGAGCATCCCTGGTACAGAGCAGCTGTTGGTATTCAGCACGGGCTGTTGACACCAGGAAAGCAATCCTGGAGTGATGGGTATGTCTCCTAATACAATGCCATGTAGCTGTTCAGCTCCTGGAATTCAGTTTTATGTGATTCAATCAGCTCTAACAAGAAGAAATAGTAACACATTAAGCAAAGTTCTGAGAACACAACAAATCAAAATGCTGTTTCACTGCAGCCTCCATCAGCCCAGCTGTGGCACAGCTTTATTTCTTACTGGATCTGTTTTTCTGCCCCAGTACAGAGAAATTATTGCTGAATGCTAGGGATAAACCATGGTGCTAATTCCACAGCACCTAACATAACAGGCTGCTTCACATTTCTATTGTGCTCTCCAAGCCAGATTTTAAGCATGTTTTAATGGCAGTTAACTTGTCTTCACAGCACCCTAATACAGCAAGCCAAGACTGTCTAAGAGCTAAATCAAACTCCCCAAGGATCATTTTTAGTCTCAGTTGGCCCATCAGTGCATTGAAATGGTTTGAGTTGCTCCAGGAATGGCTTACCTGTCCGTCAGAAGTGGACATTGGAGTGTCCTTCACCACGCAGTAGGAACACCACACATCTTAGTATTTCTGACTGCTTTACACTATTGAAACAAAAGAAGCTCTTTTTCTGTAAAAGCTGTTGCATGCTTCATTAAAAATCCTATTTAAGCTGTGGCACTAAGCTGGTCAGATTCAGCTCTCATTTACAGCAGCATCAGGATAGGGATAGCTCCTATCACTCTCATGAATTTACTCTGCTTTTAGAGATTCCCTCTTGGAGGAATCTGACCAAACTGCTCTGATTTTCTCTCAAATACACTGACTCCAGATATTTGCAATTGCAACGATGTCACCAGTGTTAACTGTGATTTACACTTGCCTAACATAATCAAAATTAGAAGCAGTGCACTTATAAGGAGAGAAAAGAGATTTAACACTAAAATACAAGGGGTCAACTCTTCTCTTGCAAATGATGGGTCTCACAAATCTCCATTTATCAGTGAAAACATAATCACCATGCATTTGCAGGTGTTAACTAGAAGATTCACTGGTTTTTCTGATTTGCCATTATTTTACTGCCACTACATCAATTACTATCCTAGCCTCAGATGTCAAGTCTTTCTGAGCCTACTGCCTGGTTTTCTGCAAGAGATAATGAATTTTTATTTATTGCTTGTGAAATTTTAGCAACTACACTGCCATTTCAATCTCTAATGGAACTACCTTCCAAAACCAACACAGGGCTCTCATGATTACTGGGTTTTGATGTTTACAGAAAATTAGAGCAGAATTTATAGAATTACAGAATTATACAGAAAACAGTAAACTGATATTAGCTACGTATTCCTGCACAGCAATGCAGAAATCAGCTCTCAGATAATTCCCTCCATTTCTGGAGTGTTTAAGAATCTGAACCATACAAAAACATCCAGTTCTCAAGAGGAGAGGTGATGGAGAGGCAGAGAAGATCACAGAGGGTATATTTTCTCTGAGTAAATTCCATAGCTGCAGGAATCCCAGCATGTGTAGGGAAAGAGCTGCTCATGATCAGCAAGCCACAGGTTCCCTGCAAACCCACGGTGCCATGAACCAACCCCTCTGGTGGGAGCAGAGAGAAGGTGTGGGGGGTGGGTTTAACTTTAACACACGCCCCAGGAAAATCAACAGAACCAAGCCCTGATATGCGGAACCCTACATTTAACTAAGTTTTTTCATATGAAAAGCAGTTAGTTGTTTTTTAATCCCTCCAAGTTAAAGGATACTCACAGATGCCGCTGTTGATTTCCTAAGGAAGAACTAAATCAGTGTAGGTCCCTCTGTCTGAAGAGATAGTTGTGATATTTACTGTAATTAGCAGCTGCCTTGTGGAGGAGCTGATAACAGCCAGCCAACATAAACCACCAGCAGCTGAGAACTGGCCTTGGCACTTTGGGCTGCAACTGGAACCTCTTAGTTCTGGGAGAAAAGGAGAACAAAGGGCATTTTGGTGGTGTCATATTTTTTCTCTCTCTACACAGAAAAGTCATACAAAGCATCTTATAACCAAGTTTTACCAGCTTAGTCTTTAATGTATGCTGGTGTTAACTGATACTTTAAAAGAGGGAAAACTTTCTAAAGGGCAACAATGCATGAAGAGAGATGTGTGTGAAGAAAGACGATCTTATACTAAATACTAAAAATAAATGTAGCTTAAAAAGATCCTTTAAAAACAGCTGTTGACGTTAGAGATTCAATTAAAATGTAATTAGTTATACATTCTCCTTTGAAATGAACAAGCATATTACAGCCTTCATCAACAATGAATTGCCTTTTACGTTCATACCTTGCTTTTGCCTGTAAAAAAGGCAGGTTTTTACAGGAAGCATAAAGATAGGGTAGTTCTACCTAGAATTTTTGCAGTCAAAGAAAAATAAAATGGGGTTTTTTTAACCTATGGGTACGAGGCCATATTTATTGTGCTTGCAGTGTTCGTAAGATACTTCACAAGTGTTCTGAAATGCAGAAAATCGAAGTAAAGATAGAGATAAATGGATGAGGGATGGTGCTTGCCATAAATTAGGATTCTGAATTAGGTCACTAAAGACTAAATCAATCTGACTCCTTAATTGTCATTTACCTGAAGGAGAAATGCACCGTAAACTGCCCACCCTGCACAGATTTGTACAGGCAACATGCAACCAATAGCTTTCCCTGGGGCTAATGCTTTATGGAAGCACCATTGACCTGGTTTTCTATGGAAACTACACGGATGTTTTCAATTCCAGCGTGGAACTGCAGCCTGGTCAGAGCCATCAAACTCCACATTAGACATTCATGCAGCATTAGGCGTCCCGTAGCTGCCAAGGGCCACACAATGAGACATTGTCTGACCCAAAAGTCATGTAATTAGGCTGATGGGAACAACACCAGCGGATGGTGCACCGAGCATATCCTAATTTTGGATAGGCCATTCTTTGGCTGCCTGACTACCAGTTAGCTGGGGAAGAAGTGAAGCCTGCTATTATCAACAGACAACTTTGCTGCTAAGCCAGAGCAAAGATGAAAGGGCTGTTTGGCTTGAAAATCACTATTGGGGAGAGGAAGGGCAGCCACAGAACTGAGATGCTCTCAGAAACAAACAGGAGACCCCCCTTTTAAGCACTGCTTGTTTTTGCAGAGTGGGTGACCCTACCTTCTGGAAGCCATCTCCCCAGCCAGAGTTCCAGCATGTGGCTGCACGGGCTCAGGGATGGCCCAGCACTCATTATAACATCTAATTCCAAAGGCTTCAGAGGCAGCAGCCGGCAGGATGAGCACAGAGCTTGAGGCAGAGGGGAGAAGTGTGAAATTCCTCTCATTAGCAGCACTGCACATTTGTGCACAGACTCTCCCCTTAAAAGTCTGACCTCCTGCACAGCCAAGGAAGAGCTTTCCAAGAACCATGTGACTCCAAAGACTGAGGACATTTTCTGCCAGAGTGGGGCTCTAATTTAAATTACTCATAGAAAATTATATTTTTGTGGCCTGAAAACATCTTCAGCTGTGTCAAACATGAAGCAGTTTCATAATTGCACGTGATAGACTCTTTTTTTTTAAAGAAGTGACAGAAGTAGAAAGAAATACAAATGTTGGTGAAACTTTAAACCTCCCTGTCTGCACTTGTGCAACAGTTACAAATAACTCCAAAAAATATCTTGTGACTTCTATTTCCAACAAAAAGTGTACCAAGACATATGTGAGTGGTCTCTGGAAATTGATACAGGCAGCAACTGCATTCACCTCTTTTGTCAACTATGTACTCAAAATGATGAGAAGTTAGGTACATATTTCATACTATTTAATTAGAGCAAGGCTCAGACAAATTCAGCTATTTTGAGCTATTTTTCAGTTTTCCATTTTTAAGCATGTAGTCTGAGACCTGCACAGTTGTAGCCATACCATTACAGAAACAGCATCCCAGCCACGAGGAGTAAGACTGGATCTTGTTATCCGCATAAATTGCGAACAATTTCCCAACATCAATTCCCTTCAGACGCTTCCTGCTCTACGACAAAACTCCTCCCACCCACCTTCACCTGCAGGAACATCCAGCCCGTGCTGGGGCTCTGGGTCCGTGCTGTGTGTTCTTTGTAACACTAATGCTTCCATCTCCATTTTACAAGGGCGTGGCGTTTGAAGTGGTACTAATGTTACACCAGAGGGGGCAAGAAAATCGCCAGTTGGGGTTGCCTTTCTGTATCCACAGCAAAGCCTGCCAGGATGACACATATATCACTGGGAGCACCTATTTCCTCTAAATCAAGCCCATCTCACCTCTAAGTGCCACGGGAGGATGGGAAATTCTTCCACTCACCAAAAAAGATGGTTCAAATAACATGTAAAATCAGAAATCTGGGAAAAGAAACCACCCACGGATTTCAAACATAATCCAGTGTTTGTTTGCTCTAGAACAATGTGATTCCACATGCTGGCTATTGTGAACTGATTAATTAGGAAGCATCAGTAATAGTACTTTGTACTTCCATCAGGACTTCCACCTCAGGATACTTCAATAATGTCAATTAATTAATCTTCACAATACTGCCTGTAAGTAGGTGTCATTAGTTCATTCACAGATGGAAATCCTGAAGCATAGAAAAGGTGAAATTAATTAGCCAAGACGATTCAATGACTCAGTAACAGAACCAAAGATCCTGAAAAACACTCCTTTTTCTAACTCTTAGAGGGAAGTGATTTACTTACCCTTTCCAGTTAAATCCTGGAAATAATTTCCAAATGTGTAACAGAAACTTTTGTGACTCTTACAAAACCACTGTCTATAGGTCATGCTCTCATTGAAATTTTCTTTTGATTAAAATGGCTTCTGCTGTTTAGTACACCCATCAAAATATAAAGAACATCAAAATGAAATAAAACTGCCACTAGATCTATAATGAACGGGAGCACTGCTACTGTTGTCTCAGGTCTAAATTAAAGCTCTTTTGTAGAGGGTAAAAGTGAATAAAACATAAAGACAAAGGACAAAATAGGAGATGACAGACTGTTCACCCATTCATGGCCATCACATTTACAAGGCAATTGCCATTCATACTAATACAAAGTGGGCCACACAAATCTACCAGGTATAAAAGGCAGAAGAGCCCTTGTACATAAGAGGAAAAAGCACTTTACTGTATTTTATCTCCATCACAAGTGGAAAACCAGTAATAAGGAACATCAAAAATCTCTTTCCGTTCTCCATTTAAAACTAACAAAGCACTTCTCTTGGTGCAGTCTTATCAAAGGCTATAAATTTCTCGAGACAGCTAATCAATCACATTTGTCATGGCAGAGGTATAAGAAAGTATTTAACTGACTGATTTTCTTAAACAATAATCATCTCAGCAGTGGAGAGCTATAAGTTGTTACAAGACAGGGCAAAAACATTCCCTACCAAAAAGAACCAATAAACCCATATCAGGGAGAAATACTACTTGTCTGCCCTGGATAAGTGTATACATGCAAACAAACCTTACTTGCCAGTTTAATTTATGGGGGGAACTAAACCCTATTTCATGGAGCCCCAAACTCAGAAAAATGCAACCCAGGGGAGATGCTCGTGGTTTCTGTAGCCACGGCCCCACCCAATATTCCTTAAGGCCACAAATTGAACTTCACATGATAGATGCTGTTTCCCAAGACTGCACAAATCAGAAAGGATCAGGGCTATATGGTGCTCACGGCAGTGCACATGTATGCATGTATAGACCTGGGGCACAGCCAGAGCTGCTCGTGCTTGTCTGTACAGATAACATTAAAGAATCATCCATGCACCAAATGCCTGGATACTTTCGACACAGCTTCATCACCATAGAAGCACATCATGATAGAACCCATCTCACTAAGAGTGAATAAGCTTTTTGCTTTTTAATCAAAGTTAAAACTTAGATGACAGATAATTATTTTATATATCCAACTGTGAAAGCTTCATTAAAAACCTTAATATTAAGTAATAAAACTGCAATAAAAGTTTTTCTGTAACTACAGCAAGTTTCTGTTAACACCAATGCACTAAATAGGGAAAGACTTTCTAATTTGTGATTCCTCCGGAGGATTCTATGCAGTCAGTTGTGTACACAAGTATATATTAGATATATGGTCACATTTATATGTAACTCTGTATATTTTCTGAGTATGAAGCAAGAGAACACAGGAGTGTCTTCCCACATCTCTCAGGGTTGGACAGAGCGCATACTCACCTGCAAACTCGGGCCCTTCGGCGCTTGCCAGGTAGACTGTCATAAACGGCTAAACCAGAAATGCAAATCACTATATAGACTGAAGCATCCCTTGCCTACCTTAGATTTAAAACAGTCTTTGTTCTCTAATTAAATCATCTCTACTCGAGAGACAACTCGAGTTACAGGAAACACAAATAAGCAGAGGCAGTGTGAATAATTCCTTTTTGCTATTTCTAGATCAATTAAACGCAATACTCACCAGTGTGCTCCTCCAGCAGCAGAATCCACATCCACTTCAGTGACAGCAAAGCATCATTTCAACTTCCAAAGTGGCAAGACAAGGAGAACGGAGAAAAAAAGATGGTTGAGGGGGTTGGCAGAGAGGAGTGAGAAATATCAAACAAAAAGCAATTTAATTTAAATACCTTAGTGTGCTAGATTCTTATTACTAAATTTAAAGTTTGCTTTTAACTCTCATTTCAATGGATTCTCAGGGAAAAAAATCTAGAGTAAATTTAGATTTAATTGATCATTATAATTTATTTTATTAAACCAATATAGCGGAAAGACCTTTCTTTCAGTAAAGGGTTCTGGCTTTGATGTCTGATTGTTATGCAAATTTTGTGGCATACAAGATATGGACAGAGGAATAATTAAGTTTAGGACTTTGTGTATAATAATTCTTACATATGTAAATGCACCCTGGTTTGAGATAATGATGTGTACATGCACTGGGAACCATACAAACGTGTTGGGAAAGCCAGGAAACTCCCCCAAAATGTGCAGGTCCTCACCAGCGCCTCCCAGCAGGGGCTGGGCCAGCAGGGCCAGGCTGCTGGCACGTGCCAGGGGCACCCACGCCCCCAGCAGCCCAGAGCACCGAGGAGCCTCCGAGCTGGAGACCCCCAGGAACAGTTCCCAGCACCGGCACACAAACGCTGGACAAACAAAGTGAGCTTTGTTCTGGAAGATAAACATTGACCATATACATCTATATATTTCAAAGCACTCAATTAGAAACTGAACTTTGCCCCTTTCTCAGGCTTTGAAATATTCCGGCCCCGAATACAGGCCTTTATTCTCCTTTGGCGTGGGCATCCCTCTTCCTCTCCTGCTCCCGCACACCATATGGCTCCCGACCCTAGGACAAATTCTGCACTGATTTATGGCCTCTGCAGTCCGAGGGACTGACCTAGGGCATAAATCCGGGGGGCAGAGCACATGGGCAGCCCGCGCGTTCCTCCCCACACTGTCCCTGCTCCTGTGCGCCTGTCGGCCAAGGATGAGGGATTTGCACCCCACACTGGGAGCAGATCGGGGCTCAGGGCAACCCAGCAAGCAGTGAGACCCGACACCATGGACACCACGCGTGCCAGTATGCCCTGAAACACCCCCAACAGAGAGAGGGGGACGCACCAGCCCTGCCAGCAGCGAAGGGTCCGGGCAGTGGAGGTGCCTCGGGTGGTGAACGCTGCCGAGCCCCCGGCTCTGCCACCACCACGGGGCATCCCATTTGGAAGGCTGGGCAAAAGGCACTCCTTGGATGACAAAGCAAGAGTAATCCAGGCTGGTCCCTCTGCAGGCAAAAGAGTTCCCAAAGAGGAGTGAACACAATTAGTTTTTAAGGCCCTACAGCCCATCTTCCCATCCCGAGACAACATGCACGTGGAGCACGTAAAGGGGCTGAAGCAGTGTGCAGAGGCTGAAAAGGCAGCCAGAGCCATGGACCAGGAGGGGATTGCCTTTGTTTCTGCCACAGTCTGATAAAGACAACAGCAAGTCCTGCAAGATGACCATGGAGAACGAGACCAGTTGGATTTATTGACAGGCTCAGCAGCCCAGGCCAGGGCATTCCCTGAGCTGCTGCCCAGGGCTGCTCTCCAGAGGCTGCTCGCAGCCATCCGTAACACCACTGCCAACACCGAGGACACACGCAGGATCGTACATCACGGGAAAGGAAAGGAGGAGAATTTAGTTTTCACTTTTTGTTCATCTTATTTACCTTTCGGTTTCACTAACCTCGAAAATCAAGCAAAGTGATCAAATTCAATTTTTTATTTATAGCCATTTTCACAACTTTTCCCTGAAAAGGCACAGGATGTTTACACAGACATGAGAAATTGATTGACGCATTTTGAGAGCATTTCCTAAACACCCATCATCAAGAAAATATACACATGGACTTAAACTTCCTGATCTCCTTAAAGTAACCGATTTTGCCAAGGGTTTTTTTCCGCGTCTGTACTGCTTTTGTATTTAAACACATCTTCTCTGCCACTCTCTGGATTCTTTTCCACAGCATTGGGGTGGGGGGCTTTTCCCCCCATCCAAAACCTACAAGACTGCCGAGATGGATGCAACACTCAGTGAGGGATTTTAACTCTATAAATCAGATGATACCACAATCACAGTTCAATGAAAGAAGCAAAAATCAAATCAAATCAAACAAAGAGATCCCATCATCCCCTGCCGCATCCTCCCTCCTCCCCCTTCCCACCCAACCAGCAGCTCTGGAGTCCATAAAGGAGATTGGAGCAGAGCAGCTCTGCCCATACATTGCTAAGCACAAAGTAAAGCATATGAAACGTGCTACGCACTCTGCGTTTGCTTTGCTGTTTTCACTCACCCACTGCAAAGGGCAATGGCAAGCTCAAAGAGAAACACTTAGTGATGTGCAGCACCTTCTGCAATCTGCTCTGGCACGCATCAGCCAACAGCCACTTCGTTCCCATGGACTACACGGAGCGACGCGAGTCCTGCGGGCTCGCCCGGAGCTTCCAAAGCCCCAGCACCACTGCGGGCACCAGCAAAGCCAAACCAACCTCACACGGCAAGAAACTTTTTATTCACATAAGCTCGTCAACACCAGCTACCCCAGCCACAACTGCCAGATAGCAAGAAGCACTGTGAGGAGCTCAGGGAGGCCACTGCAGCTCCAGGAACACCAGGGCTGGGATGCGGTGCTGAGGCCCCTGGGCAGGGAGCCCCCAGCAGCACACTGCAACGAGGGAGCCTCCCCTGCCCTCTTTCTGCTCCTTTTCAGTTTCCTACTTCCTATGCTTTGTCTGCCAAAAGTGACAATTCACACAAACCCAAGTACTTTTCATGACCAAAAATTATGAAAAAAATAGTATTTTTCGCTGTGGAAAACCCCAGAAATACAACACATATTTTTAAAAACCCAATTAATTTTTTCCTTAAAAACGTGTTACAAGGTGTGATAGGTGGCAGGATTATTCTGGAAGCCCGCATGAGTTCCAGCAACACTAGCATGACACAGTTTAAACTGCCAACATGTTTCACTGCTACAAGCAGGAAACAAAATTTCCAGAAAAAACTCTCAGCACATGAAATCAAATCACCACACAGAGTACCTTTTTTTTCTGTAATATTTTATTTTATTTATATAGAAATACTTAAAAAAACATGAAGTAGCACCATTACTTAAGTTTTACTTTTATTATGTAGAACTTTAAATGTCAGAAAAATAAAACTCTTGATACAATTTCAAATCTTGTCTCAGCAAATATAATATTAGTATTTGACCATGAGGTTAAAGGCCCTTTATCATAAAATAAAATATACTTTGTTTTTAAACTTTGCTCAGTAAAGTACATTTAAGCTCAAGTAACGTCACCTACATATACATAAACAAGTGGTAAACAAATGTATTAAAATAGAAATACTAAAACTATAGTGGTGCAACAGAATTTTTGTAATTTCCACTGAATTCTATTTATACAAATGTTAGAAAGCTTCAACAGTTCCTTTTGACATATGTTTATACATTTCCATTTTTGTAATAATATAGAATAAAATATGCTTTATATCACTGAATAGAAAATATGCTGGGTGAAGCAGATTTAAAAGATTTTTTTCTGAACCTATAAAATCTCCATCCCAACAGAATACTGTTCAAAGCATTACACATTTTATGGTTTGTAATTCCGTTCACAATTGTGTGATATTAAAATAATACAGTGTTCTTTGCCATAAGGCCATACTAAAATAAAAAAGATTTAACCCAGCTACAAAAAGTTCACTGAACTTAAATTAAAATACTTGTAAACATCTTTGCAATATGAAATATAATTTTTCAAGTCAAAAAAGAATAAAATACTTCAATCTGTATTAATGCAATTTATCTTTAAAACCTTTAAACGTTTTTAATATATATAAGAGATATGTTACAGTTTTGTTGGTTTTTTTTTCTTTTTTCTTTTTTAAAGTCTGATAAAGCTGCAGTATCATGGTTTTTCACAGGAACTTCTTGCCCTTTCAAGAACATTCAGAAAAGTATCCACCCATAGATTTAATTATTTTGTAATAAGCATCCTAGAACTACCAGCACGTTTTACTAACAGTCCACACACCATTGTCATCATCATAAGCATCTTCTACTTTCAATTTTTTTTTCTGTTTTTTTTGTTTGTTTGTTTGTTTGTTTATAAAAAAAAGGGGAGTTTTGGAAGCTTCGTATTAAAGTACAGTGTAAAAACTAGCCTAGCACTAGAATGGAGTCGCCCGTTATTATTTATAGCATGCACCCGCTGTCACACCACCCCCCAGCCCTCCCTCGGCCGCAGCCCGCA